>QJNY01000221.1:0-121739 GCA_004155945.1 Monosporascus sp. mg162
GGTTCGGCAGGGTCCTTACAGATAATATAACTTAAAAGATATTAAGCTTTGCGCGGTAAACCTTAAGGATAAACCTTAACGGTAAACCTTAAAAATAAACCTTAAAGGCAAACCTTAAAGGCAAACCTTAACGGTAAACCTTAAAAATAAACCTTAAAGATAAACCTTAACGGTAAACCTTAAGGATAAACCTTAAAAGCAAACCTTAATAATAAACCTTAACTACGCCGTATTACGTATAAAAGGCTGGCATCTTTCCGAACCCTTACTAATTTTACGGTTCGATCGTTTTTACGCCTTTTCGAATTACCCAAAACAACATGCCGCGCAAGTCCGAATATGCGATACCGGTAATCCGGAACCGCAAAATTTTCACAGAAATTATTTTATTAACGGTACATAATTCCCACTAAATTTTCGGACGAGCTAAAACTGTCGACATTACTGTCGACTTAAAAAACCTTTCCTAAAATGATCGATTCCGGCTTTTGATTTTCGGATACGATTTGATTCGAGAAAGTAACGGTAATCGATTTTTGCAAGATTATATGCCGAAGAATATAACGATTATAACGGAATTATTGGCGAAACTGGAAAGGAAAGATAGTAACCGCTTAACAACTTCGACGTTCAGATTTTGGAACGGTGTACGCTGGAGAACTACGAACGATGGTTTGCCCGGCTGCTCCGGATTGCGAAGACCGTCCAGAATTTCGACAAGAATCGACGTGGATAGGAGCGGGATAAGGCAGTTTGAAGTCGCCTTAGAGTGAGACGCCTGCGAAAGGGATGGGTTTAGTGAAGCTTAGGAATTGAGGTAGCAATCTATCATTTTATCCAATTTTGTCTATACGGTCACGTCTCCTCTAGGGAGAAAGTTCAACTAATATGGAGAAGGAATATGCCAAGAGGATTGTCGAGATAGCTTTAAATGACTTAGGCGCAACGGATAAATCTCGGCTAAGGGCTTTGTATGCCTGGTTGTGCTTGGATTTGGTAGATGTGGAATATATCTATTTATAACTACTACAGGAAGATATGTTTGAATTTGATAGATGTGGAACATATTTAAATATATCTATTACAGCTATAAAATAGAAGAATATATAAACTAATAATTGCCTCTGTAAATAACATTTAAATAAATTCGTTTCTTAGTTATTAATTTAAGTTTTTAATTAAAGGTAACGTTTTGTAATTAAGGGAAAATTTGTAATTTATTTTATTTTATTATTACTTGCAAATTAAGAATCCCTTTCGGATACTGCTTATACCACTAGGTGGTTGTATAACAGGTTCGTTATATTTTGATAGCTTTTTAATTAATAGCCGACGAATAGTTTAAAGCCCAATTAGGTATAAGCTCTTTTTTATCGAGTAAAAACAATATTACAAAACGGCGTTTAGAAGATAGACGATATATCCGATCGCTATTACTAGCTAGTAAAGAATTTATAACTAGATTAAAATATCTTACTTTTTATTAAAAAAGTTTTTTTTATTTAGCAATATGGTCCCCCTTAATAGTCAGATTTAAAAAAAAATCTTTTTCTTTTTAATAAAAATCTTTCCCGGCTTTTAAGGAAATTATTAAGGTCCAAAAAAACGAACCGGAAAAGAAAAAAAGGAAACCGACAGCCCGAAAGATAAGGAAAAAAAATTTACGATTAACGACAAACTGCGTATTTTAATGATTAAACTTTAAGAAGTAAAAAGGGAGAATGCTAAATTCGCTCGATAGCAAAAGTTTTCGATATTGCTTATATTCGGCGCGAATGAATTCCGCAAAAATATTATTTTACGTTTTGCTCATTATGGAATGCCTAGTAATAAGGGTTATAAATTAACCTCCTTAAAACTTTACGACGGTACTACAAATATAAAAGGATTTTTAATCTAGGCCAAACTTTATCTTAAGTTTTACGAAAGCTTTTTAAAGAAGGATTGTTAAAAAATATTAACCATTTTTTAGCTGCTTGTAAGAAAGGGTTTTTTTATAATTCCAGCTAATTATAAAGAATTATCTCGAAAATTACTCTAACGAATTTCACGACCTTATTAATTATATTTTCAGTAATTACGAATATTTAAAAAAACGAATACAAATTTTATTTGGAAACCTAAATAAATAACAGGATGCTGTTAAAAAGCTATACCGTTTCCAGCAAACAAAATCAACGGCTAAATATACGACGGAATTTAATCGCCTTATAACAACCTTTTATCTACCGAAAAGCGTTTTATTTTACCTTTATTACGATAGCCTAAAGTTATAAGTTAAAGACGAAATATATAAGGTACCTAAAATAAAGCTTTTCTAGAATTATATTAATAAGGCCATTATTGACGACAGCCGTATCTTTAACAAGTACCTAAAAAAAAAAAAAAAAAAGATTTAAAAAAAAAAAAATAATCGAAACTTTAGCAGAAAATCTTAAGGAAGTAAAAATAAGGATAAAACTTAAAAGAAAATAAATATTACTTTAAAAAAGCTTAAAAAATAAATCAAATATTAAATGCTTTAACTATAGCTAAAAAGGTTATTATAAGAATGAATATCGTTTTTCAGCTAAAAAAGATTCTAAAAAGGAAGGGACTCCTTAAAAGAAAACCTAAGCAGCCGAATAAAAAATAAATAGTAAAAGCGAAGAAAAAACAAAAAAGTTAACTTTACTTTTTTCCAACAGGAATATACCATTACGACGACCTACTATAAACCAAGCGGCAACTTAAAGTAAGAACGTTATTCGATTTGCCAGAATTAAATAATTAAAGCCTATAAGTATTATTCCGGATAACTAGCCTTTAACGTAGCTATAAAGCTAGGATATAAATGTTATTTAGATCTGCAGAAGTACGAAATATATAACGAATATGGCTAAATACGTCTAAAATTTAATAATTACGGGTAGAAAATCCCTAAATCCAGCGAATTCCCAGAGCGGGCGGTATATCTTAAAACCGAAGCCCCTAAACAGGATTCTGCTAATAGGCACGGTTTTCTTTATTTTTTAGCTTATACCGATAACGATTGTTCGGTCCACTTACGAGCGAAGAAAGATAACGATTATTAGCCCAGTTGGAACGAAGAAACCTTTATAAAGCCTGATAACGACTGTAAATATATCGAAATCTTCCGATGGCCCAAATGCCTTCGATTTTGTTATTTGCATCGCGAATCGGATTAAAACTAAAACGTTATTGCTTAGGGTTACTTATGCTATAGCTTTATGCTATGTTTAATGTATAAAGTTTTAGATATAGGAGAAACTTTTACAAAAGTCTCAATTTCGAATCGGAAACCTTTTTAAACGTTAAAGGTAAAAATTATTAAGATAAAATGACAGATTGGCTAACGAAAGTAATATATTTGCATGGACGATAAATATACCAAATACGCAGTTAAAAAAGCTCGCAAATAAAGACGCCTTCTAGCGAACAGAATTATTAAGTCAAAAAAGGGCAAAGGTCTTCGAAATTAAGGTATCGAAAAGCTATAAAAGCTAAGGCTTTATGCGAAGTAAGGAAAGGATTTCGAAGCTAGATCGAAATTCCTATTTAGTACTAAAGCTAAACTTTTAAAGCCATAATTAATTTTGGGACAAAAGGTAACTTTATTTCGCTAGCCATAACTTAAAAATATTATATTTCTTAAAGGTATAAGTTAAAGTTTTATAAATTACGTATAATTAATAGACGTTTATTTAAGTACGATAACGAACGAATTTCCAAAAAACCGAAAAATTTCCAGCATGGATTTAAGAATACCAAAAACATTTTACGTTGGATATCGCTGACATTTTAGGTTATGATGTTATCCTGGGAATAATATAGTTTAATTCCAATAATTCGTTAATTAACTGGAAAACTTGCTAGTTTATTTAGGACCACAAATTAATTCTTGTTAAAATAAGGCTCAAAAAGGTTTATTATATTAGCCGAAAAGCTAAGGTATTAAACTTTGCCAATATAATACCTTTAAAATATTAACGTTTCGAACGACTTTTTAAGCATAAAGAAAATTACGAACTGCCTTTATACGGATAATAAAACTATCGTATACCTATTAAAAAAAGATATTATCTCAAGCTTTATAAAATTTATTACATAAATTTAAAAAAGGTAAAGGATTTATAAAACAGCATTTAGTTAAACCTAAAGAAAGGTCATACTTAGCTATCCGAATCCCATACAGGATACCCTGTATTTATGGTACCTAAAATTAAGGACGGTAAGCAGAAAATGAATTAAAATAAAAGTCCGATTTATCGGCGCGTTATTAACTATCGGCAGTTAAACGATATTGCTATTAAGAACGGATATTTTTTAATCCTAATAAGTACTTTAAGAGAAAACGAAAACAAAGTTAAGTAGTTTATTTTATGAAACCTTCGAAACAGTTATTACCGTATTAAAATAGCTAAAGAAAAAAAAAATTAAAAGATTACTTTTCGAATAATATACGGGCATTACGAATACCGAGTAATGCCTTTGGGACTTATTAACGCCTCCGCCAGTTTCTAATGCCTAATTATAACTATACTTAGGAAATTCCTAGATAAATATATTTTTGTTTACCTCGACGATATACTCATTTATTCCGAAACGTTGGAAAAGTATAAGAAGTATGTTTTCCAGGTTTTTGAAGCTTTAGATAAGGCAAATATTCGAATTAACCTAGCCAAAAGTGTATGGTATACGTAAAAGCTAAACTATTTGGGATTTACTTTTATTTCCGGTTAAATTTAGATTTAAGATTCTAAATTAGAAGCGGTTAAGAACTAGCTTATTCCTAATAAGGTAACCGTTACTAATATCCGGCAGATCTTAAGATTTACGGATTACGTACGTAACCTAATTAAAGAATATCGAAATATTATTAAATCATTAACGAAACTTATTATTAAGGAATATATCAAAAAAGAATTCGAACTTTTAAAAAAAGTTAAGGAAGTTTTTCAGTTACTTAAAAACGAGATTATTAAAGCGCCAATAATGAAATTACCTAACGCCGACAAAAAGAAACACCTGAAAATAAACGTGTTAAATTATGCCCTGGGCGTAGTTTTAAAATAATAAGAAACTAATAAGAAATGGTATCCAGTAGTTTATTATTTTAAGGCCTTACAAGACGTAGAACTTAGATACAAGATCCACGATAAAGAGCTGCTAACAATTATTAACGCTTTAAAAAAAGGGAACTTTGTCTTAGCGGAATTAAGGAGCTTTTCGATATTTATTCAGATTATAAAAACCTTATCCAGTTTATAACGACTTAAGAATTAAATAAACGTTACGAACTTGGATAATTTTCTTATCGAAATATAACTTCTAAATTTACCATATTAAGGGAAAAAAATATCCAAGCAGATATTCTAAGTCGTAAAAAAGATTACGATTCCAAGATCCCGAAACGTCGAATGTAAATGCTGCAACAATTTAAGGACGGCATTTTACGGTTATATAAAATATTAAAGCAACTTATTTCAGAACTTTTAACGAAATTCCGAGGTTTTTATAATAAAAAAAGCAAAAAAAGGTGCAATAATTAAATAGATAACTTGAAAATTAGCTGTTATATTATTGTAAAATTTACATCGTTCGAAAACAATAAAAGTAATTCGTTAAAGAATTTTACGAAGATTTATTATATAGATATTAAGGTATCTTCAAAATTACCAAACGATTGCAGAAAAAGTACGATTTTCTAGGATTTCGATAAATTGTTAAACAGGTAGTTAAGGATTGTAACGTTTATAATAAGGCAAAAGCAGCCCGATATAAACCCTATGGAATTTTACAGCCCATAGATATTCCAGAAAAGGCTTAAAACATTATTGCTTGGGATTTTATTACCGGTTTACCCCTATCAAAAGATCTCGTTATTAAAGTTTAATACGATGGAATATAGGTAATCGTTAACAGATTTATTAAGTATAGATACTTCTTACCTTTTAAAGAAAACGTAACGGCAAAATAATTAGCTTATGCCTTTGTTCGATATTACTTCGATAAATATGAAATAACGTCCCACACATATGAGCGAGACGTACATATGAGCGAGACGCACATATGAGCGAGACCCTTTTTTAGCTATTCTAACAACACATCTTCAATTGCCCATTTCTTAACAGCCACAATATGGAGCGCCTTACAAAAAAAGCGAGAATGAACCTAGCCATTCAGGCTAAAAAACGAAACCCGAAACTTAGTTACAGAAAGCTTGGTTTTATTTATAAAATATCATCTTTTACCTTAGCATATCGTTCTAACGGTAAACGCGCCCGATCCGATATTGTTCCTCCCTTACAGAGATTAACGCCGACCGAAAAAAAGTCGATTGTCGACCGAATTCTTAACCTAAATACGCGAACGTGTCCTGTCCGGCTTCAACATGTTGAAGATATGGTCAATATATTGCTGGCCCAGCGCGTTATAAAACGCGTTGAAATTAACTAGGTATCGGATTTTGTTAAACGGCAAAAAAAACTTTAAACGCGTTTAAATCGGAAAATCGATTATTTAAGGATTCTATCCGAAAATCTAAAAATATTTCGTAAATAGTTCGAAC
This sequence comes from Monosporascus sp. mg162, assembly GCA_004155945.1. Lineage (NCBI taxonomy): Eukaryota > Fungi > Ascomycota > Sordariomycetes > Xylariales > Monosporascus > Monosporascus sp. mg162. Next base: position 6,572 of record QJNY01000221.1, read on the forward strand.
TTATTCGGACTACAATCGTAAAGTACGGCATTACAGAAAAGGATATTTACAACTTCGACGAGACTGGATTTTTAACAGGGCTTTTTATAACAACGGGTATGGTAATTACCAATATCGAAAAACGTAAAAAACTTAAATAACGTCTCACACCGCCATTCCGGACACACCACCATTCCGGACAGTTTTTGGCACTTTCCAACAATGCACTCAAATAACTCAACCACAACATGTCAAATTGATTCCAATCAATCGTATTATCTTTCGCCGACCGCCTCTACAGCTTCTGGACAAGTGCACGCATTATATCAAAGCTTGTTGCGAGCACCATATTGCTATTTCTTCCTCCCAACCCGTCTGCAACAAACTAACTTCAGCAGCTGTTAGCAGCAATTCATTGCCACAACCTTTTTGCTAGCTAAAAGAACTTGTTGATCCTATATAACAGGTATTCATCTTTCTGGAAAACGTTTATTTTAATTATTTAATTGCGTAGGTATCAAGTTGTTGCGAAATCAAGCCCGACACGCCCTGCTATACGCGCTACCACACGCGCTACCACAGGCCCCGCCACACACCGACGCGCCCTGCTATAGACCCCGCCACACACCGACGCGCTCTGCGAAACGCCCCGCAACGCGTATTCCAACACGCCTTCCAACACGTTTCCTAACGTATATCTTCAACGTATTAAAGCCGCACAAGAAATGCTCGCGTATTTGGGTTAAAGACTCGGTCGAAAATAGTTATCTAGTCGGTCGGCTTTGGGTTGTACGAAATAGGGGTAATACTGGCTCAAACGGATTGTGGGTTAATCGGTCGCATACAAATTGGCAGGAAGGAATGGCAATGTAACGTCCGCAACAAGCCTTGATATAATGCGTGCACTTGTCCAGAAGTTGTCAGATATAGGGGACATCAATTGTGTTGTATTAATTGGCTAGTTGCGTGCCTTCTGGCAACGCGTACTGATCTTTGAAGTAATCTAATATTGTCAGCTAGCAGGGGTTGCACTAGCACCCCATATACGGAATGGCTCCCTCTGATCGGAACATATAGGTTCCATGACTAGACTCCATAAAAAGAGGAGTGCGCGTTTTAAAGCGTCTGCAGCTAGTCGTCTAATACAACATAACTGATGTCCCTTATATCCGACAATTAAAAGTCTTATTCGCTTAATTCGCGTTATTATCAATTAATTAACTGCTGCTGAAACGGTATAGGTTATACATTAATAGCAATTACCTATATATCCCATTATCCATAATGGCGACCGTACCGTCGACGTCCTCCGTCATTTACAAGGGACCTAAGGATTAGGATCGCTTTAAAGGCGAATTCCAATCAAGAACGTACGCGTTTGGTATTTGGCGTTATATCGACCTTAATCAAAATAACGTATGGCCTGTCGAACTTACGAAACCCGATATAACCTTTTATCCGAAAAAACGATTTCGTTAAATAACGACGTAAACAGTTAATTCCTTTTCCGAAAGAATTATATAAGCCGAAAAAATCGATTATACGGGTTACTTAACAAGTTTATTTAAGATAACGATAAAAAATAAACAAGCTTATATCCAAAACTTCGCGATATATATTTACGAAAATCGGAAATACGAAAACTTTTGGAAGAAAATTAACGACCTTACGAAATAAATCCTAAAGTCGGTATTTCCAGCAATTAAAAAGATAAATTTCCTTTTAAAAAAAAACTTAAGAAAGTAATACGTTACTTTGGCCGAATTAAGTAAGATATACGATAGCAGATTTATAAATAATACTTAACAAAAGTATTGCGAAAAGTTAAAATAAGTTTCGAAATTAGCGAAGAAATTAAACGAATAAATTATAAAATAACAGGAAATAATGGCTTAAGGATAACGTTATAGCGTTCCAGAAACGAAGATAACAATTATATGGGTTAACGATTTATATATAACTTTAGCTTTAATGATGGAAAATTAGACGATTACCTTTTAAATAATAAAAAAAGCCGAAATTAATAACGGTACGATTAATTACTAAAAGGTAGCTGCTAACTTTTTAAATTATTAAACGTTAACTTATTCCTTATTTACATTACGAAATATTAAGGTAACGTTTTTAACTTTTTAAAGGATTTCCGTAAAACCTTTTAATTAAGGCGATCTTAATTAGGAAAAGATTAAGAATATAAACCTTTTACCGCAAAAAAGGGCTTAAAAACGTAAGTCGAAACGTAACGGTTATAAAAGTTTTTAAACAGACCGAAACGGAAATAAACGAAAGTAATAAAAATCGGATACGTAAGGCATTCGTTATAAGGCTTGTTTAAGCGTTTACCATATTTTATTTCAATACTTTTATATATTCCTTGGTAAAATTTCAAAAAGGTTCCGCTTTAACGATAAGATAATTGCATACGTTTAATATCGGATTATTTCCGATTAATTTTTAAAGGAAAAGATTAAACGTTTATTAAAGTTTATGGATAAATTAATTACTTAAAAGATTAATTAACTTTTATAGGGAATAAGGCGAATTTTGGTATATTTTTTGATTTTTGATTAACGTAATATAATAAGCGTCGCGTTTTACCTTTTAAAAAATTTATTAATTTTAAATTTAAAGTTTACGATTTATATTTTTAATTTTATTAATAGGTTTTTAAACTTTAAACTAACCGTATAAGGCGACGGGGTATACGTAAATAATAGCTTCGTACCGATTAAGGGGTACGAAAAGGTTAATATAATATTTCGAAGCCTTAATAGTACGAAAGCGTTACGTTTATACGACGTAACTTATTACGAAAATTTCGTATGTAACTTGATATTTTTCCGGCAGTTCCGGAAAAAAGGGTATTAGTAAGATAATAGAAAAATTAATAACTTTATTTGAAATAAGTATAATTAAGTAATTATTACGTTAATAAATAAGTTTAATTAATTCGTTATTAAAAACATTAACGTAATAATTATTTATACAGCCTTGGTAGCTTATAAACGAAACGTTAATTTATATATAACGAAATTATTACGAATCGGTAACGGTATAATTTGGTATTTAAAATTAAGATATTTAAGGTTCGAAGTAATTATTTAGTTACAGTTTTATATAAAAAAAATCCGCTTAAAAGGTTTTATAATAATCGAATATTAAGTATATAATAAAGCGAAGGTTAAAAGGTTAATACGCCGCAAGCCGAAAAAGAAAATTTTCCGATTAGGACAAAAAATCGTTATCGACTTTACAGATTTCGAAAAAAACCTTAAAGAATATAAATACGTTATATTTGCTACCGACAGATATTTAGGTTTTATTTAGGATATTTATTTTAAAAATCGAAAGCAAAATATATTAATTATTACGTTTCGGTATTTTTTAAAAGTTTTTAAGAATTAGGATAAGGTTTTTTTATAGGTATTCGAATGCAATAACGAAATTTTAAAAAATTATTAATTTCGAAATATACTTTAATTGCTTTTTTTCAGTACCAGACTTAAGCTTTTAATACCGTATATTTAGGCTTAAAACGGGGGTGCAAAACGTTTAAAAGGTATTATTAAGAAAAAAGCGATTGCGATATAAAGTAACGTTAAATTACCTTCGTTTTTAATCGTATATATTTTTAAAGCGGCAGTATATTTATATAACCGTATTTTTAAATACGCACTTTTTTGGCAAAGCTTATACGAGGTTTATTATATTTATTTGGCGTATAAAAACGGCGTTATAATATTTAATCGGAAATTTTAGCAAGTTTACCTGCAAATATATGGCTATATAGCTTATGTTATAATAACTGCCGTTATAAAAAAAGAATAAAAATTTTAAAAGCTAAATCTTAAAGCATAGGTTAATTACTTCATCGGTTACCGATTTACGAATATTTACGAAATCTGGAACCTATTAATTAATAAAGTTATTATTATTCGAAACGTATAATTTAACGAAAAGGTTACCTTTTTAAGTAATATTAAAAACTTAAAAGACGATTTTTTGTACGTTATAAAAAAAAAGCTTTAAAAGTTATTCCGATAAATAAAAATACTTAATTAAGTAAATAATTATTTAACTTTTATATAAAAGGAAAATAAAGATTTAAGCGGAATAATTTAGTTACCGGCTAAGTAAGAGAAATAGTTTTAAAAAGGTATTAACGTAGGAGGCGTATAAAGTGGCGAAAAATAAGCTTGTTTTTAAGGGATTAATTACCTTTATACGACCGTTATATTCGAACCATTTTTGTTTTTTGGTCCATTATCCCTGCTAGCGTTTGCCTTAATAATTGTTACGATTATTGCGCCGACGGAAAGAATAAAAGTAGTTTTAGATTTTTTTTATCTTATTTAATATAAAATAACGGTAGAAAACGAAGGTATCTTACGGGTAATAGGCGTAAGCCTTTTATGTGTTCCGTACTAAAAAGGTATTATCCGAAACGAATATAGGGTATAGAAAGCCGTTTTTAATGCAGGACGTTTAGCCTTTTTTGTAAGTACGTACGATAACCGGCCGGTAAGCTGCGGAAGTTTAAGGAAGTTAGTTATTCGAAATACGCGTTATTTTAATCGGAAAGGTTATAATCCTTTGGCATATAAAAAGGTATTTAGGTCGTTAAACCGGGTATATAGGCGCGATTTACCGCCGCCATTTCGAAGTTATAAAGAGCTAAATATATACCCGTTAAGGAAGATGTTTCGTAAAGCCGAAAAGGTTTATTTGTAAAGTTATAAGGAAATGTAATTTTAGGAAGCCGTTAATTAGTTTTTTGTTAAAGGGAAATAGGTATTAGGATATATGTAAGTATACGTTTATAAGTTTAATAAGTATAATTAGTTGCAAAAATGTAAGGTACGTTTCGTCGTACGGGGCGATTAATAGCTTAAAAACGTTTGTAGTAATATATACGTATTTATATTAGTTAAAAAGTCGTTTCGAGCTTTGATTGTTATCGCGGTTAGGTTTAACCTGGAGCTTAAGTAATATAACGTTATAAACGTTTTCGTTAATATTAATTTACTTTACGAAATATATATAAAAACGTCCTTAAGTTATTTGTAACGTGGTAAAATTTTCCTAATTAGGAAAGTATTATATGGATTAAGGAAATTGCCGTTATTATAGCAGAAAGATTTTATTGGGATATTTACAAAATTGGGATTTCGTTCCGTTCCTTACGAATTTTATTATTTTATTCGTTAAAAGGTGCTTATTTTTTTTTTTGTAAACGATATTGTTATAATATACCGCAAGAAAAATTAAGACCTCGTCGATTAGTTGATCCAACAGATACGAAAACGGTATACTTTTATAAGGGGTAAGGACTTGTAATAGTTTTTTGGTATCGAAGTGATTAAAGATAAAACTGAAAGAAAAATCTGGCTTTTTTAATTAGATTTTATAAATAAGCTGGTTAATTTAATTCCAAAAAAGAGTTTGAATAACTTTCTAAATACGTTAATAACGAACGTCGAATTATTGCCGAATTTTGATCTAGCTTATTTAGGCTTTATTAACAGATACCAAAAGAAAATCGGTTTTATTTTATACGTAGCAGTTAATACGCGACCTGATATAGCCTTTACGGTATTCCGATTCGCCCGATTTAACTTAAACCTTAGTAACGTATATTATAAAGCGGCCGATCGAATTATATTATACTTGATCGGGATTAAGACGTTAACGTTATAGTTTGGAAGTAAAGATTCGTTGGATATATAGAGCAATATTTTTTTCGCGGATAATACGATCGATCGAAAAAGCTTTTAAGTTTACGTTATAAAGTTATTTAAAAAAACAATAAAATAGCGGATAAATAAATAAAATATAATAATTACTTTTATAACAAAAGCGGAGTTGTTATTTTTTACGCAGGTTGCAAAAAAAACCTTATTTAGTTTTCGACTAATTAAAAAGCTTGGAGTTACTTTGGATGCTGGACCGTTAAATATGTAATGTAATAATTAATAGACCATACGGCTTATTAACGCCGATGTCGCCTTGTTATAGACGAAATTGCGGCATATAGATATATATAATTATTAGTTACGAAAAGCTGCAGAAAGGGACATAATCAAAGTAGATTATATACTTACGGGCGATATATTGGCTGATAGGCTAACGAAGGCCCTAATACGCGAACCTTTTAAGCATTTCAAAAAGTAGCTAAGATTGGTGGATATTACAGAAGCCATCGATCGGCGGAGGAACAACCTGCGAATGATTTCAAAGGAGGAATTGGCTGACCAGGAGGATTTTATCGCCGGAGGAGAGGTGGAATAGAAAGCTGTGGCTTTAGGAAGTGATGATAAGTGCTGATCAACGCCGTGACTACGTTAAGGCGTTGAGGGGGTGTGTCAGCTAGCAGGGGTTGCATTAGCACCCCATATACGGAATGGCTCCCTCTGATCGGAACATATAGGTTCCATGACTAGATTCCATAAAAAGAGGAGTGCGCGTTTTAGAGCGTCTGCAGCTAGTCGTCTAATACAACACAACTGATGTCCCCTATATCCGACAAATATAACGAACCTGTTACACGACCACCTGGAGGTATAAGCAGTATCCGAAATGGGTTCTTGATTTGCAGGTAACAATAGGGCGAAGAATGATCTAGTAGTTTGTTCGTTAAAGAAATTTGCGGACTTTTCCTTTAATCGAAAAACGTTGCCTTTAATTAAAGACTTAGATTGATAGTTAAGAAACGAAACTAAATGGGTGCTATTTACAGGAAAAACCCATTTATTATATATTTTTTAGTTTTTTATAGGTATGTCGTAGATCTGCTAGATTTGTATAATCTGGTCCAGATTTATTGGATCCTTTTGATTACATTAAAATGCTAAGATATTTATACCCGAAGTTTAACCGTAGGGTGTTATTGCCTAGATAGGGAAAGCAGATTCTGATTCGTAATATTATTTCCTTTTTCTTAAGATCTTTGTCTTAAAGATGAAACGGTAGGAAATTTTCCGGAGTTTAACTTTTTGAATTTTTTCAGCTAATTTTTTAACATGTTAAATCGCGCGCAGAAATAGAAAAAAAAATCCCGTTTGGGTTAGCGAGATTCCAGGAATAACCGTGCCGATTTAATTAAAAACTTTGGTACAAAAAGCTTTTTATATTCTAATTGCGTTCGTTTTAAAAAAAACCGGCTATTTTTTTACAGTCGAATTTTTAAGTTGCAGCTGCTGTATTCGTTGCTAGCGTTCTTTTTATAACGTTTTAATCATAAATTCGTTAAAAAAGGTAAATAAAGTGCGATTTCGTTTAAAAAAATAACGAAATTTTAAAGATAAACTTTTAACTTACCAGGAAGCGGCGGAAAGAAAAACGAAGAAATTTATTAGGAAATTAAAGCGCTTACGTTTTTAACAAGACTTTTTTTTTTTTAAAAAAAGACTTTAAAAATGTTAAAAAAAGGTTTGGAATTAAATCAATTAAAAAAAACCCCCGGAAAAAGAATAACGTCGCATGGAAGCAAAATAAGTTCGGCTTCCGAAATTAATACTATAACGGAAGTATCGCTTTCTTTCAATTGGGACGCCGAAAGGTTGGATTTAGATATTAAGCCGTTATTTTCTGCGATTTTGGCCGCGTTAAAGACGGTCGGTTAGGATTTTAGCGGTAAAACGTTTTAATTAGGTTTTTCGCGTTCGTTAAATGCTTAAGGGATTTCTAAATATTTTCTTCGTATAAGTAATTCTTTTATTTAATTAAATATTGGACCTTGTCTTTAATTATATTAAAGTCTAGTATTCGTTTAACTTCGTACTTATCGACGTCTTTTTCAACTTCCAAACTGGTTTTTAACGGAGCATTTTTAGGTATTAATTTAAGCAAAGAAATATGGAAAACAGGATATATTTTTATCGTTTTGGGTAATGATAGTCGGTAATTAATTCTGGAAATAACTCTACCGATTTTAAACGGACCAAGCTTTTTAAAATTAAACTTATCTTTAGTTTTTTTTGTTTTGATTTGGGAAATATTCGAAGTTGCGTTTTGTTTTTAGCGTAGCAAATAAACTTTGTTCCTTTTCGACAGAATTGGTCCTTTAATTCTTTTTTTATTATAGTATTAGGTTATTTTTTATTGGAGAAATCGTAATTTATTTTATAGGCGGACCTATATTATCTGGATTTTAGTTGCTACCGTTTCTGCTCGAGGAACTTTCGCGGTTAATTTTGGAGCTTCGTTTAATAGTTATTCTGGCCGTTACGTCTTTGCTTAATAACCATATATCGCTGTATAAAGAAAAATACCCATATTTTCGTTAACAGAAGTATTATAAGCTACTTAGGTTAATGGAAAAAGTTTAACCCAGTTATTCTGTTAGTAATTAATATAACTTTTTAAATATTGCTTTAACGTTTAATTTAAACGTTTTATCTGTTTATTTATTTATGGGTGGTATGCTGTAGAAAATTTAAGCTTAGCGCTTATTTATTTAAAAAAGTTGGTACTAAACTTTGATATAAAAGTTTATCTTTGTTCAAAATAATTTTTTTTAGTATTTTATATTTGTCGAAGTAATATCGGATAAAGGCGTAAACCAATTATTCTGCCGTTGCATTTCTTTTAAAAGGTAGGAAGTACCTATATTTAGTAAATCTGTTAACGATTACTTATATTCCATTATAACAAACTTTAATAACGGGAGTTTTTGATAAGGGTAAACCGGTAATGAAATCTTAAATAATAATATTTTAAGCTTTTTCTGGAATATCTATGGGTTGTAAAAGTTTATAGGGCTTATATCGGGCTGCTTTTGCTTTGTTACAGATATTATAATCCTTAATTACCTGCTTAGCAATTTGTCGAAGTTTTGGAAAGTCGTATTTTTCCTGTAATCATTTGGTAGTTTTGAAAATACCTTAATATCCGTATAACGGATTTTCGTAAAATCTTTTGACGAATTGCTTTTGTTGGTTTCGAGGAATATAAATTTTGCTATGGTACAACAGCTGGTTTTTAAGTTGTCCATCTAATTATTATACCTTTTTTTGCTTTTTTTTATTATAGGAATTTCTGAATTTCGTCAAAAGTTTTAGGGTAAGTTGCTTTAGTATTTCACATAACCGTAGGGTACCGTTATTAATTTGTTGCAACATTTACATTCGGCGTTTTGGGACCTTAAAGTCGTAATTTTCTTTGCAACTTAAGATATTTGCTTGGATGTTTTTTCCCCCTTTAATATAGTAAATTGGAAATTGTATTTTGACAAGAAAATTATTTATGTTTCGTAACGTTTATTTAGTTTTTGGGTCGTTATAAACCGGGTAAAGTTTTTATGATTTAAGTAAATATCGAAAAGTTTTTTAGTTTTGCTGAAAAAAGGTTTTCATTTCTTAAAAGCGTTAATAATCGCCAGCAGCTTTTTGTCGTAGATCTTATATCGGAGTTTTACGTTTCGAAGGGCCTTAAAATAATAGATTATTAAGTACTATTTTTTATTATCTTTTTATTGCTCCAAAACTGCGCTTACTGCATAATTTAAGGCGTTTATCTTTAAGCGTTTCCTTTTATCGGCGTTAGGCAATATTATTATTAGCGTTTTGATAATTTCGTTTTTAAGTAACTAAAAAGCTTTTTTAGCTTTTTTGGAAATTTGAATTTTTTTCCAATATATTTCTTAATAGTAAGTTTCGTTAATAATTTAATAATATCTTTATATCTTTTAATCAGGTTGCGTACATAACCCGTAAATTTTAAAATCTGTCGGATATTTATAACGGTTACCTTATTAAAAATGGGCCAATTTTTAACTGCTTCCAATTTGGAATTTTAAATCTGAATTTAACCGGGGGTAAGGGTAAATCCTAAATAGTCTAATTTTTGCGTATGCTATATACTTTTAGCGGGGTTAATTCGAATATTTGCTTTATTTAAAGCTTTAAGAACCTGAAAAATATACTTTTTATACTTTTTTAGCGTTTCAGAATAAATAAGGATGTCGTCGAAGTAGACGAAAATATATTTATCTAAGAATTTCCTAAGTATAGTTATAATTAAACGTTAGAAACTGGCGGGGGCGTTAGTAAGTTTTAAAGGCATTATTCGGTATTCGTAATGCCCGTATATTATTCGAAAAGCAGTTTTTTATTCAATTTTTTTTTTTTTTTTTTTTTTTTTTACCATTTTAATGCGGTAATACCCGTTTTAAAGGTTTAAGGCGGTAAATTATTTAACTTTGCTTACGTTTTCCTTTAAAATGCTTATTAAGGTTAAGAAATATCTGTTCTTAATGGTAATATCGTTCAACTGTCGATAGTCGACTACGCGTCGATAAACCGGATCTTTATTTTGATCGATTTTCTGCTTGCCGTTTTTGATTTTGGGTACTATAAGTATAAGGTATCCTGCGGGGGATTCAGATAGCTGAATATAACCTTTTTTTAGGTCTAATTAAATGCTTTTCCATAAGGCCTTTGCCTTTTCTGGATTTATATAGTAAATTCTATAAAGTTTGGGGTAATATCCTTATTTAATAAGTATGCGATAGTTCTATTATCCATGTAAAGGCAGCTCGTAATTTTCTTTATTCTTGAAAAGTCGTTCAAATCGCTGATACTCTGAGGGTATGATATTGGCAGAGTTTGATACCTTAGGCTTTCGAATAATGTATCAGGTTTCTTTGGACTCTTTTTTAATAAAAGTTAATTCGTAGTCCTAAAAGAGCTGGCGAGTTTTCCAGTTAATTAATAGATTACTAGAATTAAGTTATGGCATTTCTAGGATAACATTATAACTTAAAATGTCGGCAATATCCAACATAAAATGCTTTTAATGCTTTTAAATTTATATTAAAAGTTTTTCGATTTCTTTAAGGATTCGTCCATTATCGTACTGGGAAAGACTTTTATTAATTATTCGTAATTTGTAGGATTTTAGCTTATACCTTTAAAAAATAAAAATCTTTAAATTTCGATTTAACCTATTTAAGATTATCTACGCATGCCTTCGTAAAGCTTCAAGACCTCCCGGATTATGAACTTCTTTTTCCGCCGTAGGTAGATATCGCCGATCCTTTTTTTTTTCTTTATTTTAACCTTTTGTAATATACGCAAAGCTCGTATAACAGCGAAAGTTATTACCGTACGCCAAATCTGTTCTTAAATCGGAAGTTCCTTTATATTTTACGCTGTAAAATGATAAAAAACGCTTTAAATTAATAAATCTATTACCTTAAAGCTTTAAAAAACGAAAATAATGCTTTTTAAGCGACTGTTAATAACAGTCGCTTAAAAAGCGTCACTTTCGTTAATTTTTGCCGCTGATTTTAGCTATTCTAAGGACTCCGATAACTCCGAAAAAAAAGATACATTACGTTATATATGTTTAACTCGTAATCGACACCCTTTACGAAAACTACGTCCAAAATAGGCTAGATCCGGTATTTAACGTCTTGGCGAGATATTTCGTACCCAGAATGCGGTGCCAATAAGCTATTAAGCCACTAATTTGTGCCCCGAAGCCCCGTTGTCGATCAGGCCGTAACTGGTTGTATTGCCCATATAATACGCTATATCCGATTTAACTTACTTCACTTCGGAACGACTACAATACTACCAAATGGCACTAGCCGACCAAAGACCGTCACTCCTCCCATACTGACTGCTTTATATACTTAGCTTTTCCCTTAATCCATATATAAGGCTGGAATATATGACCACTTTCCTCCGAAATGAGTTTGACGCCAATGTAATACGTTTTAGTATTAGTAGAGCTCTGAAGGAGGCTAAGTGGTTGAAGAAGTGTACGCAAAACGTTACGCGCAAGCGTAACCCCGATCTACGCAATGAATACATGCATGAGATATTTATAGACGAGACAGGAGTGGACTGAAGCATTGGGACCAAGCGTAAGGGCTGGGCTCCCCGGGGAAAGCGACTCCGTCAGGTTAAGTGCTTTTACCGAGGCCGGAGGTTCCAGATCCTCCCCGCTTATACTCAAGACGGCGTTATACATTTCTGGTCCGAGCAGACCAGCCGCAACCGCGCCACCGCCATGGTCCAGGTGCTCCAGAGCCTAACGGACCAGAAGGGTGTCGGATGCCCTGGCGTGTCGTACCGCTTCCTCGTGCAGCAGCAGAAGACGGGTGTTGTTCAGGGGCTGTAAGGGGGGAGTAGTAGTGTTACTGAGATAACTGGCTTATCTCATCTTCCCTACTTTACATTGCATATGGTTCGAGCAGGGCATGTCTTATTATACTACTAGGTGCATCATTGCGGGCTCAGCATTTTCGATCATACTAGATGGTGGGGCAGTACGACTCATGAATGTTGCATCTAAAGACTTGGAGTCTGGGCTAGCATTCTATTCCTTTCCTTTCTTTTCTTTCTCCTTTGTTCTAATCAGTCTATCAACTACTAGAGCTAGAGCTGGTAATCTCTCTGCGCAAAGCATTAAGCATATTTTTCGGACAGGAAGGGAAAATGGGAAGTGTTTGCATGGAGTGGTGTCAGACCCAGCTGAAAACTAAGTCCGTTAGCTCAGCCTTAGCTTAGGCAGCACAGCTACTAACGGAGTCTGCTGATCGCATCACGGGTACAGTTTTCTCTCAGCCGCAACTGTTTTCTGTGTATATAAGGAAGTTTTAATACCCTCTGTTTCTATCTAGGATCTCTTAGAAGTTAACCAGATAATTCATCCTCCTTTAGTTATATATATGCTTCAGTGTGTGATCCAGGGTTTCATAGTTATGAGCCCGGTCCGTACTTCTTTTCATCTGTGCTTTGAATACATTTGTTAGATACGTTACGGACGTCGCCTTTTGAGGCAATTCGGAACCTCGCCGTCGCTCCCGCAGTAACTCTGTAACCTACTGCCGCCCTTCACTGAGGATATTCCCTGCCCAGACACCATTATCTCTGTTTCCTAGCCCTTAGTTGCATCACAACTGAAGCCATGGTTCCTTCCCCGTCAACAGACCCTGATAAGTCTTCGTTAGGGCGCCTTAGGGCGTTCCTTTTCAAGAAGGGGACCCCTAGGGAGTATAACACTTTCGAATTCCACGTTAGCTCTAAGGCGGGCTTCCTGTGGGAGTATATTAACCCTAATACGGAGGAGTTCTTACCGTTGTTGAAGAGACCGATTTTCCCTGACTTCAAGAAATTCGATTCAAATGCTTCTAGCGAGCTAGATCTCGGGCCAGAGGCAGATGCGAAGTTCCAAAGAACAGTGAAGATATATGATCGAGAGCAAACCCTTTTCTTAGCCCAGGAGAAGGTGCTTGCCGAGATTAGTACGTTCCTTAACCAATCCGTTTACCTTAATCGTTATTGGATGTACTGGAAGAAGGTTATATTTCGAAATAGACTTAAGGCCTTAAAGAATAAGTTCAAACTTAACAACAACGTTTGGATTTATGAAGTTGACGGCCGTTATAAGGAAACGCTGAAAACTAACAAAGTCCAGATAGACGCATAGTTTTCCAATTACTGGAAAGTATATACTAAAGCCGAAAAGTTTAATATCCCAGCTGTCGCAAGGTATTACGCTTATTTCGACTTCTTAAAGGTTATTAACGCCTTTTTACCCGCCTTTTCTGCCGCTTAGTTAACCCTGGTAAAAAATGCTATGTTTAAAGGTTAAACTGTGACCGAACTTTACCATATAAAGAAATTCGTGGAACGCTTCCGGAGTTATATAAGGTTAAGGAAAGCTTAGGGCGCTAACGTCGATTAGTTGTTACGAGAAGCGTTCGGTATTACCCTTAACGGAAAGACCCCGAATTAAACAAGACCCTTTTAGGACACTTCGAATAATAATAACAACAACAACACCCAGAACGGTAACCGCCATTCTAACCGATAATGTCTTTGCGGTATAATCCATACCTTTAAGGAATGCCCTTATATTTGCCCGAAGGTTAGGCCTAATAGGTGGACCGAAAACCTTAAGGTTAGGAAAAAAGTAAATAAGCGCATCGCGAACGGTACCGGCGGTCTAAAAGCAGCTGTTAAGCGTGCTAGGAAAGAAACGAAGGAATAAACTCCTTAGTAACAAATTCCGTAACAAACTTAGCAACCGTTACCTTAAGCAGCCTTTACAGTTTTTGTTACAGAACTTCCTTTCCATATAAACCTTTAGGCTAATAACGTTACTACCGGATACAGTTTAAAAAGGTTTACGCTAATAAATACGTACTTAAATTTTTACGTCGGAAATCGGAAAGCTAACTTTATCGATTTATACCTTTTTACAGTAAGCGGAAAACTTTTAACTGGAGGAAAGTACTTAAATATTCTGGGTAAAGGCACGAAGAAAATCACATTTACCATTTCGAACGGTAGGATTAGCGACTTTTTCCTAAAGAACTGCTTATATATCCCTGAAATGCATACTAACCTAGCGTCCTATAGGCTGTTTCGAAAGGTTGGGATTTATTAAAATCTCGAAATCGACGTTATATATCATAAAACTTCGAAAACGTCGAGAACATAAATGGCGAAGATTAGATGGATCGAACGTTAACCCGTTATACACCATGTTAAAGTGACAGCTAAGAACGACGCCGACGACGTTGTTACTTTAGCAGCCTTTGCAGTGGCCGAAAAGCCCGAAAAGCCCGAAAAGCTTGAAGCAATAGTTCCGGAGGACGAAAGCAACCTTAAGGAAGAAGTTTGTTACGGATTGAGATTTCCCGTCTGCTGCGGGAAACCAAAAAGGGGAATGACCTCGGGTCGGGTAAACTTCGGTGCCAAGAACGGTCTCTGCGGAGCCCATAGAGATACCTTAAAGATACCTTAAAGATACTATAGAGATATTGCAGAAACCAGACGGAGGTTATACTGGAAGGAAAGGATATATAAGATTTCTATGTTTCCTTATAAATAGCACCTACTTAATTTTCGCTTTTTAGCTATTAATTTAAATCTTTAATTAAAGGCAACGTTTTGCGATTAAGGGAAAAGTCCGCAAATTTCTTTAACGAACATTTTACTGAATTATTTTTCGACCTATTATTACCTGCAAATCAAGAACCCTTTTCGGATACTGATTACATTTCCAAGTGGTTATATAACAGGTTCGTTATATTTTGATAGCTTCTTAATTAATAGCCGACGAATAGTTTAAGGCCCAGTTAGGCATAAGCTTTCTTAAACCCAATAAAAACGATATTATAAAACGGCGTTCAAAAAATAAACGATATACCCGATTACCCTTACTAGCAAGCGATCGACATCTGGATTAAAACATCCTACTTTTTATTAAAAAAGTCCTTTTTTTAATCGACAACATGGCCCCTTTTACTATTCGGTTTTAAGGAAAACCTTTTTCTTTTTTGCAACAATTTTCCCCGGCTTTAAAAGAAACTATTAAGGTTTAGGAAAACGAACCAAAGGAAGAAAAGGAATCCGACAGCCCGAAAGGCAAGGAAAAAGAACTTACGATTAACGATAAGCTACGTACCTTGATAACTAAACTTCAGGCGGTAAAAAGGGAAAATGCTAAACTCGCTCGACAGCAAAGGTCTTCGACATTGCCTTTATTTGGCGCGAATCAATCCCGCGAAAATACTGTTCCCCCCTTTGCTTATTATAAAATGCCAAAAATTAAGGGCTATAAGCTAACCCCTCCAAAACCCTACGACGGTACCACAAATATGGAAGAATTCTTGGTCCAGGCCAAACTTTACCTTAAGTTTTATGAAAATTTTTTAACGGAGGATTATCAAAAGGTGATAGTTATCTTTCAGCTGCTTGCCGGAAAAGTTCTTTCGTAATCCGAACCTATTATGAACGATTACTTTGTAAACTACCTTAACCAGTTTTCCGACTTAACTAATTATATCTTCGGTAACTATAAACATTTTAAGGAAAAAATGCGAACTTTATTTGGAAATTCCGACAGAAAACAGCATACGGTCGAACAGCTGCATTTTTTTCAGCAAACCAAGTTAACAGCTAAATATGCGACTAAATTTAATCGCCTTATATCAGTTTTTAATTTCCTAAAAAGCGTACTGTTTTATCCTTTTTATAACGGCCTGAAATTACAAGTTAAGGATAAAATGTATAAAATACCCAAGATTAACCCCTTTCAGGATTATATTAACAAAGTTATTATTGCCGATCGACGTACCTTTAAAAGGTACTTGGAGAAAAAGAGATCCGATAGAAAAAAGGACGATCGAAGCTTTAACAGCAAGTCCCAAAAAAGCAAAAATAAGGACAGGACCCAGAAGGAAGCAAATATTACTTTTAGGGAGCCCAGAAAGGATAAGTTAAATATTAAATGCTTTAACTGTAGCAAGAAAGGCCATTACAAGAACGAATGTCGTTCCCCAGCTAAGAAGAATTTCAGAAAAGGAAGGATTTCTTAAAAGAAAGCCCGAACGGCCGAATAAGAAACAGATAATAAAAACGGGGAAAAAAAGGAAATCAGTTTTACTTATTTCCAGCAGGAATATACCATTGCGACGACCTATTATGAACCAAACGGCGACCCAGAGTACGAACGTTGCCCGATTTGCTAGAATTAAACAGCTAAAGCTTGCAAGTATTATCCCGGATAACCAGCTTCCAGGGTAGCCATAAAGTTAGGATATGAATGTTATTTGGATGTGTAAAAGTGCGAAATATACCACGAATATGGCCAAATGCGCCTAGAATTTAATAACTACGGGCAAAAGACCCCTGAATCCAGCGAACTCCCAAAACGGGCGGTATACATCAAAACCGAAACCCTTAAACAGGACTTTATTAATGGGCACGGACTTCTCCATTTCTCGGCCTGCAACGATAACGATTGTCCAATTCACCTTCGAGCAAAGAAAAATAACGATTATTAGCCCGGTTGGGACGAAAAAACCCTTATAGAACCTGATAACGATTGCAGATGTATCGAAATCCCCCGATGGCCTAAATACCTTCGATTTTGTTATTTGCACCCCGATTCGGATTAAAGCCGAAAAGCTGTTATTCAGGGTTGCTTATGTTATACCCTTATGCTATGCTTGATGCATGAACTTCTAAATATGGGAGCAAGCCCTGCAGAAATTTCAACTTCGAATCGGAAGCTTTTCTATACGTTAGAGGTAAAAATCATTAAGGTGAAATGCCAGATTGGTTAACGAAGGTGGTATATTTATATGGACGATAAGTATATCAAATACGCAGTTAAGAAAGCCCGCGAATAAAAACGCTTTTTAACGAACAAAACTACGAAGTTAAAAAACGGCAAAGGCCTTCGAAATTAAGGCATCGAAGAGCTTTGCGAACCAAGACCTTATGTGAGGTAAGGAAAGGATTACGAAGCTAGATTAAAATTTTTATCCAGTACTAAGGCCAAACTTTTAGAGTTATAATTAACTTTGGAGCAAAAGGCAACTTCATTTCGCCAGCCGTAGCCGAAAAACATTACATTCCTTGGAGGTACAAGTTAAAATCCTACAAATTACGGACAGTTGATGGGAATTTTTCTTAGTACGATGGCGGACGAGTTTTTAAAGAAACTGAAAGACTTTTAATATGGATCTAAGGGTACCAAAAGCATTTTACTTTGGATATCGCCGATATATCAGGTTACGATATTATTCTAGGAATGCCATAGCTTAATTCCAGTAATCCATTAATTAACTGGAAAATTCGCCAGCTTTCTTGGAACCACGAATCAATTCCTGTTGAAAAAGGGTTTAAAGAAGTTTGCTACATAATCCGAGAAGCCAAGGTATTAGACTTTGCTAATATTATACCTCCAGAGTATCAGCGATTCGAACGAATTTTCAAGGATAGAAAAAACCACGAACTGCTTTTATACGGACAATGGGATCATCGCATACCTATTAAAGAAGGACATTACCTTAAGCTTTATAAAATTTACCATATAAATTCAAAAAAAGCAAAGGCTTTATAGAAAAGCATCCAATTAAACCTAAAAAGAGGTTATATTTAGCCATCCGAATTTCCCGTAGGATACCCTGTATTTATAATACCTAAGATCAAAAACGGCAAACAGAAAATCGACCAAAATGGAGATCCGGTTTATCGACGCGTGGTCGATTATCGACAGTTGAACGATATCACCATTAAAAACGGCTATCCTTTAATTTTAATAAATACTTTAAGGGAAAACGTAAGCAAAGCTAAATGGTTTACCGCCTTAGATCTTCGAGACGGGTATTACCGTATCAAAATGGTAAAAGGAGAAAAATGGAAAACTGCCTTTCGAACGATATACGGGCATTACGAATACCGAGTGATGCTTTTGGGATTTACTAACGCCCCTGCCAGTTTCCAACGCCTGATTATAATCATATTTAGGAAGTTCCTAGATAAGTATGTCTTTGTCTACCTCGACGACATCCTCATTTATTCCGAAACGTTAAAAAAGTATAAAAAGCATGTTTTCCAGGTTTTTAAAGCTTTGGATAAAGCAAATATCCGAATTAACCCCGCCAAAAATGTATAACATACGCAAAAGTTAAATTATTTAGGATTTACTTTTACCCCCGGTCAAATTCAAATCCAGGATTTCAAATTGGAAGCAATTAAGAACTGGCCCATCCTTAACAAAGCAACCGTTACCGATATCCGGCAGATCTTAGGATTTACGGGTTACGTACGTAATCTAATTAAGGAATATAAAGATATTGTCAGATTATTAACGAAACTTACTATTAAGGAATATGTTAAAAAGGAATTCGAACTTCCAAAGGAAGCTAAAGAAGCTTTTTAGTTACTTAAAAACGAGATTACCAGAATACCAATAATAAGATTGCCCAACGCCGACAAAAGGAAACGCCTAAAGATAAACGCTTTAAACTATGCCCTAGGCGCAGTTTTGGAATAATAAAAAAATAATGGGAAATGGTACCTAATAACCTATTATTCTAAGGCCCTTCGAAACGTAAAACTTCGATACAAGATTTACGACAAAGAACTGTTAGCGATTATTAACGCTTTTAAAAAATGGGAACTTTTTCTTAGCGGAACTAAAAAGCCTTTCGATATTTACTTAAATTACAAGAACCTTATCCGGTTTATAACGACTTAAGAACTAAATAAACGCTACGAAACCTGGATAATTTTCTTATCGAAGTATAACTTCCAAATCCATTATATCAAAAAAAAAAAAAACATCCAAGCAGATATCTTAAGTCGCAGAAAAAATTACGATTTTAAGGTTCCGAAACGTCGAATGCAAATGCTGTAACAAATTAAGGACGGTACCCTACAATTATGTAAAATACTAAAATAACTTACCCCAAAACTTTTGACGAGATTCCGAAATTCCTATAATAAAGAAAAACAAAAAGAAATGCAACAGTTAAATGGATAACCTGAAAATTAACTGTTATACCGTAACAAAATTTACATCCTTCGAAACCAACAAAAGCAATTCGTTAAAGAATTCTACGAAAATCCCTTATACGGATATCAAGGTATTTTCAAAACCATTAAACGATTGCAAGAAAAATACGATTTTCCAGGACTTCGACGAACTGTCAAACAGGTAATTAAGGATTGCAATACCTGTAACAAGGCAAAAGCAACCCGATATAAGCCCTATAGACTTTTATAGCTTACAGATATTCCAAAAAAGGCTTGGAATACCATTATTTAGGATTTTATTATCGGGTTACCCCTATTAAAAGACCCCGTTACTGGAATTTAATACGATGGAATATAGGTAATTGTTAATAGACTTACTAAGTATGGGTATTTCCTACCTTTTAAAGGAAACGTAACGGCAGAATAATTAATTTACGCCTTTATCCGATATTACTTCGATAAGCATAGGATACCAGAAAGAATTATTTCAGATAAAAATAAGCTTTTTATATCAAAATTTAGTACCAACTTTTTTAAGCAGATAGGCGCCAAGTTCAAATTCTCGACAGCATATCATTTACAAATAAATAAACAAACAGAACGTTTAAATCAAACGTTAAAGCAGTATTTAAGAAGTTACATTAATTACTAACAGGATAACTGGGTTAAATTTTTTCTACTAACTTAAATGGCTTATAATACCTTTATCAACAAAGATATGGGTGTTTTTCCTTATACAGCGGTATATGGTTACTAAGCAGAAATTTAACGATTAGAACAGTTACTAGGCGAAGCTCTAAAATTAACCGCAAAAGCTTTTCGAATAAAAACGATAGTAACTGAAATCCAGACAGTATAAGTCCGCTTACAAAATAAATTACGATTTTTTTAACAAAGGATAACCCGATATTATAATAAAAAAAAATTAAGGGATTAATTCTGTCGAAAGAAAACAAAGTTTACCTGTTACGCCAAAAATAAAACGCGACTTCGAATATTTCGCAAATCAAAACAAAAAAACCTAATAACAAATTTAATTTCAAAAAGCTTAATTTATTTAAGATCGATAAAGTTATTTCCAGAACTAATTACCGACTGTTATTACCTAAAACGATAAAAATACACCCTATTTTCCATATCTTTTTGCTTAAACCAGTACCTAAAAACGCGCCGCTGGAAACCAGTTTGAAAATCGAAAAAGATAACGATAAGTACGAAGTTAAACGAATATTGGACTCCAGGGTAATTAAAAACAAGGTCCAATATTTGATTAAATGGAAGGATTACCTATACGAAGAAAATACTTAGGAACCCTTTAAGCATTTAACGAACGCGAAGGACCTAGTTAAAACGTTTCACCGCCAAAATCCTAACCGACCGACTTTAATGCGGCCAAGGTTGCAGGCGATAACGGCCCGGTATCCAGGTTTAACCCTAGGCCGCTCCAATCGAAGGAAATAAAGGTTTCCGCCGCAGCGTTTATTTCTAAAGCAAGCTGCGCTTGCTTTGCTTCCATACGACGTTATTCCATTTTTTCCCTTTTCTTATTTAATTTTTCTTGTTTTTCTAATTCGTCCACGGAACGAAACCCGCGGCGAATCATTTTTACACCCCGACGTTGTAAAAAGTTTTGTTAACGGCTTAACCTAATTAACTTAGCCATAGCTTCTGTTTGCAGTTGCTGCAGGTTTAACAGTATTTCTTCGGCGGCCCGTTTCTTACGATTAATCCGCGCCTTTTCGGACCGGATGTTTTGCAACGACTTTAAAGAAATATTAATAGTTCCACAAAGTACGTTAGCTTTATAACAGTGCTGGCACTTTTTTCGCCCTTTAACCATTTTATACTTTAGCTTTAAATCCTTGCAACGTTTACAAAGCATAATTAAGTATCCAAAATCTGAAATAAAAGAAACTAAATCTTTTCGACTTTCGGTAGAAAATTTAACGCGTTTTCGTAATGGACCTAATATGATATTAACTAGGAATTAATAGTTTAAGGAAACGAAAAGCGAAAGAAACGTACTTATTTTATCTTTGGGAACAAAGATTTTGAAAGGAAAAAAATAATGTTACGGATTAAGATTTCCCGTTTGCTGCGGGAAACCAAAAAGGGGAATAACTTCGGGTCGGGTAAATTTCGGTACCAAGAACGGTCTTTACGGAGCCTACAGAAATACCTTAAAAACACTTCAGAAATACCATAGAGATATTGCAGAAACCAGACGGAGGTTATACTGGAAGGAAAGGATATATAAGACTTCCATGTTTCCTTATAAATAGCACCTATTTAGTTTTCGCTCCTTAGCTATTAATCTAAGTTTTTAATCAAAAGCAACGTTCTGCGATTAAGGGAAAAATCTGCAAATCTCTTTAACGAACATTTTACTAAATCATTCTTCGACCTATTGTTACCTGCAAATCAAAAACCCCTTTCGGATACTAATCACACTTCCAGGTAGTTGTATGACAGGTTCGTTACAAAGTTATACTCGAAAGCGAAAACGAAGATATCGTTACGGAGCCTTTAGTCGAAAAGTTCCTTTTAACGAAGCTGACTAATCAGAAAAAGCTTTACGGAAACGACTTTCGGAATTCTTTAAAGCCCTTAAAGAAAGACGCTACCCTGTAGCACCGAAAACTTGCCCATCTAGGCCCTAGGGCCCTGAAAAAGGTGGTATAAGCAGTTACCGGAGCGAAGATTTAGCTGCCGTCGAAGATCGACTGTCAAAATTGTACTATTGCAAAAGCTCGAAAAAAAGTTTCGCGAAAACCTTAAACTAAAGAACGCAAGCCTTTCGTTACGATATGCGTTAACCTTTTCGAATTTAATAACGCCTTTAACGGGCGAACGAAAACGTTAATTATTACTTACCTTATTATCGGAACTAAAATCAGCTATACCATAAAGCGGAAAAAGTACGCGTTTACTGTTTTAATAAACGTAGTTATATTCTTCGAAAGATAATATTATATTAAGGTTAAAACGATCGTATTAAACGGAAAGATTTCTTTCGGAAAAAAGCTTCGACGATAGCTTCTAAATATAAGCATTACGCATAAAACTTTACTTCCATATACCAAAAAGCCCGTAAGCGTTTAAAAACGCGCCGGGGGCGTAATTATTACGAAGGTACGTTGTTTAATAATTAACAGCAACCTTTTTTTTAACTTATGGCCTAAAGTTATTAAAGTAGTTACATATATCGCCAACCGTATACCAACTAAAGCCTTAGGCTGGAAAATACCCATCCAGATCTTTAACGAATAGATAGCTAAAAGGGATAAGATACCCGTTCCCAAAAAAGGCCTAAAAGCGAACGTTGCAAACGTTGTCCTTTTCGGATTAAAGGTTTATATATTAACGGAAGCAGCCCGTCGGGGAGCAGAACGCCTGAAGAAAATGGACTTTAAGGCGTATATCGGTTATCTCGTTAGATACGTAGCCAGCAATATATATCGAGTATAAGTTCCGTCGTAGTAACGAATTATTACCATTCGAAACGTTACTTTCGACGAAACGAAGAAATATCGTAGCGTTTAACTGCAGAAGTCGTCGATCGAAATCGCAGAACTAAACGATCAGATCGACAGCATCCTAATCCTATCCAAAGCGACGACTTTCTTAAAGATTCCCAGGGTTATATTCAGCAATAACCCCTTAAATATAAACATTATTAAGGGGGTGGATAATATAGCAGTACATAATACGGCAGCATAAAATCCGTTTATCGAAAACGAAAAACCTATTTATAACATTATTATAATAATTACGGATAATTTTAATCCTAATTAAAAAGCTAAGGGGGTAAAAGCTAATTCGGACGAAAAATCCTTCGATTCGTCTGCTAGCAACAATACCGAAAAAAACTCCGATCGTTTCCTAAGAAAATCAGGTAATTTGGAAAGCGAAAACCCCTTTTAAGGTTTGCCCATACCGGACGCTACTGTAGGCCCCGAAGGTTCAGGTCATCAATAACACCATTCGCCGTTACCAGAGATAGCTTAAAATATATCGTCGAGTTCCTTTTAATTACGGCAACGTCGTACCGAAATAAATTTCTTAAATCCCTTAGCAATTATCGAGTTTAGGATTCGGAAAGGAAAAAGGAAAAAGCCGCCGTCGGTTAGTACAAGTTACAGACTGGCACCCGAAAAACGCAATATATACCTAACCGCCTTTAACGTTATTTTCACGGCGGCGATCAAACCGGAACGCCTTTATCGAAAGGACCTTCCTGTAACGCCTAAGAACTGGAAGGAAATTATTTAATACCGGTACGCCGAAGACTGGAAAACAGCTGCGTAACGGGAATGGAACCAGATATATCGGATAAAGCAGTTAATTGCCGTTATTCCATTTCAAAAGGCGATTAAGGACGTCGGCTTTAACGGTATACTTCTGTTAATGTAGGTATTTACCTACAAATTTAACAAAAATGGGTTCCTTTAAAAGTTTAAGGTTAAATTTGTTATCCGTAACGACCTTTAACTTCGTGGAAAGCTTAACGCTTACGTATCCACCTTAGCAAAAAGATCTTTTCGAATGCTGATGGCCGTTACAGCCCGATTTAACCTAAACCTTCGTTAATTGGACGCTGTCAACGCGTTTCTGCATAGCAATATCGATAAGTTGGTATACGTACGTTTCTTACAGGGGTTCGCACGTCCTGGTTACTATCTGAAGTTCCTGAAAGCCCTATACGGCTTAAAACGATCGCCATTTCTGTAGTAACGAGACCTATCTGCAGGTTTGAAGGACCTAGGTTTAGAGTCCGTCCCGGATAACCCATGCGTTATGACTAACGGCTGGTTAACGTTGTTTTTCTACGTTGACGATATATCCATGATGTATAGGATTCGAGATATAGCACGCGCGGAGGAATTCCTTATGAAGCTGACATAGCGCTTCCACATCATCGACCTCGAAAAGCTATAATGGTTCCTTGGAATGCGTATTATGCGTAACCGCAAGGTTAAGAAGCTGTAGTTAATCCAGGACACTTATTAGGAGAAGATATACTCCCGTTTCGAGCTTTCGAAGTTCGAGAAACGTTACTTTAAGATCCCTAAATGGAAGGATTTTAAGGAATACGAAGGAGAAGCGCCTGCAGCGTCGAAAAAGCTGTATTTCGAAAAGGTCGGCAGTCTGTTATATGGAGCTATTATTACTCGCCCAGACATCGCTGAAGCTGCTTCTTACCTGTCACGATACAGTAAGAACCCAAGCCCTATACACCTTGACGCCATTAATAAGGCCTTACTTCATAAGTATCACACCCGCTACCTCGCTATACAGTATGGTAAAGACGAAAAGCCTAACGTACGATCGTTGCTTTGCTCGAGTAACGCATTATTCGCGAATAACCCTAACCGCAAAAGCTCTCAGGGATTCCTGATATCACTGTTTAGTGGCCCCATCGTCTGGAAAGCGAACAAGCAGGATACAGTCACCACCTCAAGCACTAAGGCAAAGCTGTTAGCCCTCTCTCAAACCGTCAAGGAAGCTATCTTTATGCAAAGGCTCTTCAGGGCTATAGGCCTAGAACTAGATAAAGAGCTAATTATCCAGGTAGACAACAAGCAGACGATACGGCTAGTCACAAAAGAAGCTATACGACTAATTACGAAGCTGAAGCACGTCGACATTCACAGTCACTGGCTCCGCGAAGCCTTTGCCACGAAAAAGATCAATATCGAATGGACGCCCATTAACGCAATGGTTGCGGATAGCTTCACTAAGCCACTTAGGTTGCAGAAACATCAGGAATTCGTTCGATTGCTGAACCTTCAAAACGTTACTTCAAGACTGAAGGAAGCTTAAAAAAAGATTCGCTGCAGCGGTGTTGTTGCCCTACAGCAGGAGCTGTTACTCCCATTTCTTCTGTTATTTCCTTCCATCGCTCCTTCCTTTATACCGAGACCTAGACCACCTTAAATATCAGGTTATTGAGTTAGCTTTCCAACAAAGCTTCTGTGGTCTAACGGTAAGATATCAGGTCATAACACCTGGAGACATAGGTTCGAATCCCATTAGAGGCTTCGGAATGTCGAATTCTGTGGTCGCAGAATTCGACATTCCCTGACCTTTTTGCCCCCGTTTCTGCGTTATAGATAACCACCACGTTCTTTCCTTTTTGGGTAATATACAGAATCGTAAGAGCTTCAGCTGTTAGTTCCTAACAGCTGGGGGGGTGTGTCAGACCCAGCTGAAAACTAAGTCCGTTAGCTCAGCCTTAGCTTAGGCAGCACAGCTACTAACGGAGTCTGCTGATCGCATCACGGGTACAGTTTTCTCTCAGCCGCAACTGTTTTCTGTGTATATAAGGAGGTTTCAATACCCTCTGTTTCTATCTAGGATCTCTCAGAAGTTAACCAGATAATTCATCCTCCTTCAGTCATATATATGCTTCAGTGTGTGATCCAGGGTCTCATAAGTGGCGCATTCATTCTTTTTTCTATTTATATAGGCGTTTTGGCTTCTCGTTTTTACCAAGGCAGAATTTTCGCTTCTTTTTCTCTTCTTCCATTCAGGCTCTCGCGTTCACTCTTAGGCCGTATACTTGACTCGTAGTATATACTTCAAATTGTTCCTTTCTCCCGTTACACATACCTTTATTTCACACCCTACAGTACCATACAAATTCTGTCATGTCGTTGACAAATCCATTCCACAATCTGTTCCAGTCTGACTTGTTTTGATTCTGCACAGTAGAAGAAACCATCCATGTCATGCTTTACCTTACTGAGCTACACCAAAAGATAGATTGCCAGAGTTGTCCCCAGAACCGCCTGCCTTGATGCGTTCGCGAAACAAGTCCTTCAGGAACTTGATCAGTTCCCTGGTGGAAATATGCAAACTGTCCAAGCTTGATGCATCAGCATCAGCACTAGTACCTGTCTCCTTCTCCTTCCCCTTTGCACTCCCAATCACTGCTTCACCTCCACTGTTGCCCTCCGACTCCGCAGGTATCGACGGTGTTCTCTTGTAAACCTCAGCCGTAATGACATTGGCCAAGGACTGGATGTCCCGCCCGTTGGACCACCCCTCCGTCATTCCGAGCTTGTAAAACAATCGCAGGACCGTCTCGTGATCGTCGCTGCTGGGCTTCGTCTCGTCGTGGATCTCAATGTCTTGTTTCGACAGAAGTTTCACCAGGTGCGCCCGAGAGAGCTCTTCGTCCATGGGCCTGAAGCGGATCTCGGTGGGGAACCTGCCTCTCAGGCCGGCGTTGGACTTCAACAACTGGTGCATATCGTTGTTGTACCCGGCCAGGATGATGATCATCTTGCGCAAGTACCGGGGCTTGGTCATGCAGTCGACCAGCTCTCCGATCGCCTCCGACTCGAATCCGCGACCGCCCAGGCGAGAAGTTAGACGGTATGCCTCATCGATGAAAAGCACCTTGCCCAGGGCGCTGTCCAGGAGGGAAACAACCTTGGGGGCTGTCTGGCCCGTGTACTGGCCAATCATATGGCTGGCTGAACACTCGACCACTTCGTCGGTGGACAGGAAGCCCATGTGGTAGAACATCTTGCCCATGATCCTGGCCGTGTGCGTCTTGCCGGTCCCGGGTGGACCCTTGAATACGTATGTGAAGGGGATGCTCTCTCTGGGGTCCTTGCCCCTTCGGCGCATGTTGGCTGCCATGAGTTGATAGCCCTCAAATTGCTTCCTGATCTCGTCAAAGCCAAGCAGCCCATCGAAGAGCGATGATGCCTTGCCGCCGCTCTCCGGGTTGGTGCCACGATCCCACTCTGGGTCGAAGTCCTGAGGTTCCAGAGAGATTGCAACTCGATCTTCTTCCTCGAGGGAGTCTTGGTCACCTCCCTTATCATCATGATGCACCGCTTCCCCGTTGGCACCAGTAGCACCATGACTTCCATCCCCTTCGACCACCGTCTGCTTTTCTTTCTCGGCAGCCTTTCTTTCCCGGAAACGGGTCTTGGCCTGGTTCAAGAGGTTATCAACGTCGCCGCCGTTTCCAAAGTTGGGACGATCCCTTGCTCGGCGAAGCACTTCGGCCGCCACATCTATGGCTTCCTTGCTGGCCGTGATTTCTTCCTTGGCCATCTTGATCCGGAGGATCTCGTTGAGCTGGTTGTCGTCGTAGTCGTGGAAACGGAATGCCTCCTCGAGCGGGAACCGCCTTTTGAGGCCCGGGTTGCACTTCTGGAACATGTCTTCCATCTTGTCCGCGTATCCAATCAGTATGACGCTGCGGTCCTCGCCCGGCCTGTTGTGGATTCGAGACACCAGCGTGTCGATGCACGCCCGGCGGAAGCTGTCGAGGTCGTCACCGAGAAAAGAGGTCTCGTCTCTGGTGAAAAAGGTGTGGGCGTCGTCGATGATCAACGCCTTGCCGGCCGCCGAGTCGATGATGGAGCTGGTTCTGGTCTCTGTCTGACCGGTATATGGTCCGATGAAGTCACTTGGGGTCGTAAAAATGACTTCCTTGGATGAGAGGAGGCCCAGCTCTCCCAAAATCTGCCCGTAAAGCTTGGCCACGGTTGTCTTGCCGGTTCCCGGTGGGCCAAGAAACAGGCGGTTTAGAGACATTTGCAGCGGCTCCTTGCCCTGCAGTTCCCGGCGGTAGTTGGTCTTGGAGCGCCGCATCAGAGATCTGACAGCCTTTTTCACGTCCTCGAGCCCGGCCATCCGATCGAGTTCTTTCCACGCTGCGCTTTCCGCCCAAAGCTCGGCAGGCTCAGGTCCCATGAAGTCCTCCATGGTAAGGACCGGCTTGGAGTTGTCTTTGGTGGACTTTGCCTTGCTCTCATTGCTTCGACTAGTAGTAGGCACGTCATCCACTCCCGACGCATTTAGCTGAACCTGTTTCAAGCGATAGGCTTGCCGCTCGAGCGTCTGCTCGAAGGCCAACGCTATCTCATGCATGTTTCCAAAGCCATCCGTGTTTCGACCTCGGCCGACACGCCTGGCAGCCATGAGAGGATACGGGCTTTCAGGGCCCCCATCAACCTGCAGATGGTTTCGGTCAATGAGCCGCAGAAGCATTACTCGGAGCTGCTCGTCGTCGTAATCCTGGAGCTGAAGCCGTCGCCAACACTCCCATCTGCTGTGAGGCCGACCCCCGAGGACTTTTGAGACGCCAATGACGCTTCCGGTCACCACGATTACTAGGTTATCAGGGAGGCCACCCAGAACATGTGCAAGATATTCCTGAACCTTGACGTCGCTCCGATCTATGTCGTCAAACACGAGGATCCGATGATCTATGTCGTCAAACACGAGGGTCTGATGATACCATTAGCCAGTGTATCGATACCCAACCCATGTTGGAAGCGCCGTAAGCGATTCTGCGATCAAAAGAGGGGCACCCAAAGAAGAAGAATCATAAGTACATATAGCAGGGAAAATGAGCTTAACTTACTCCAGAATCGTGATTGGCCTCGTTATAAAACTCCTTTACGTCCTGCTTGAATTGGAAGGAGAAGCCTGACATTTTTATCGTTGACGGGCTGGAGAGGTCGGGCCATACTTTGGACTCAATGAGAAAGTCTCTGTAAATTTCTGCCACTGTCGTTTTACCTAAAGGGCGCAGAGAGGCAACCATGAGATTAGCACACATTATATGACTGGATGGTGATAGCTCCTGTCAGGTAGTGGATAAAGAAGACGGGGCACTAATAATCATGAATGATTTACCTGTTCCAGGGTTACCCAAGAAGGCCATATTCAGATCCTGACGTCTCAGCCACCCTTTCCTCCGCCGGGCTGCGTCGATGGTCGCCTTGATCTTGAGGAATTGGATCTTGACGTTTTCCAGACCCACCAAGGCCATCAGTCGATCCAGTGCATCGCTCTTATCCCCCTGTTTTTTCATGCGTTCCCACAGATTGTTCGCCGACATGTCTCGCAACACGGACGAGGAGTCAAGAGAACTCTTGCTAGGCTTAGCTTTGCTTGGAGTGGCCTTAAAATCGAACGGGTTGTGAATGCTTTCGTCGTCATCTGGGTCCTTTTTGTTGTTAGTGCTTCGAGATTCCTCAAGCTCCTCCCGCTCCGCAAGTTCCTGAAGAATTTCTCCTAACCCCTCAACAAGCTCCTTAGTAAACTCCTCAAGTCCCCCAGACTCCTTTCGCCGCTTAAGCACAAGCCTTCTGAGCTTGCTCTTGCTCTTGCTCTTACCCGCATCATCATCCTCGTCACTACCAGTATCCTCGTCACTACTAGTATTCTCATCACGACCCTCATCGCCACCAACAATCTTGTCTTTAGTTTCGTTTTCCTTCTCTTTATCGTCATCACCACGCTCGATTCCTACCTCGACTTCTGAGAAAATACTCAAAAGATCGCCTTTGAAGATGCTAGGGACCGAGTCCTCAGCTGAAATTGCTGGAGAGACAGGAGCGGAAGCCAGAGGGGGCTCCTGTTCCGGCATCGATTCTGTGAGAGGAGCTGGTGGTTCATCTGAAGTTGACGCCACAGGGGACGACTTTACAGGGAGCGGGCTAGGCGATTCGTGCTGGCCAAAACTGCCAGTTGTTGAGAGTCTCTTTTCTGTTTCCTCGATCGCTTCCACAGGCCCGTCTAGCAAAATGGGCGAGTCATCGCCGATTCCTCCAGGGGTAACAACAAGGGCCAAGTTAGCCCTGTTGTCATCTTCAGGCTGAAAATGTGGCTTCACTTCGGTGCCATCGGTGGTGTCGCTGGCTTTGGGTTGGTCGGAGCCTTCCTTAGCAGGGGGCGACGAAAGCCCCGCATGATCGTGATTGCTGATCTCAGCTTGGTCTGGAGTGGGCGTATTGTCGACAAATTCCAAACCAGTCTCATCAGTGCTGTCGTGGCCTTTGTCCGGCTGGTGAGGAAACTGCTCCTCAGAAGGAGGAGTCGTAGGGCTCAACGTGTTGATATCAATCTCAACTTGGCCCAGACTACTGGTTTTGTCGGAAAATACAAGACCGGTCTCATTAGAGCTCTCATGGCCCTTAAAAGGCTGGTCGGGTAGTTCCTCGGGAGGAGGAGGAGTTGTAGGACCATTGCCCCCAGAGTCGGACGATGACATGACAAATGGGAAGGGTTGATACCGGGGAGTAGTTGGTCAGGTTGGGTGACAAAGACTCGGTAAGGTGCGCTAACCAATATTCTGAGCGAAACGGAGTTTCTTACTGTGTTTGCACGCGGAACTTGCGTTATCAGATAGCTCAAGTGCCCTCGTCCATTCCTTGTATAAACAGGTCGAGACCCAGCACGCCCATGGCAGAGTGAGCTTTGGAGTGGAGAGGAAGGGGGGGTGGCATTAAGATAAGGAAAGACATTGGAGGAAAGGGGGGTGGGTGGAGGAGCACACTTCGCTCGTGCGGCTGATCGCCAGAGCCGAAACTACCTCGAAAGTAGCCTAGTCTTGGCGAAAGATGTCCTCCTGCTCCAATATTGGGCAACAAATGTGACGTTCTCGCTACTGCTACCCAAAGCGCAGCCAGAGCCTTACTTTTGGAGTGGGGCAGTCCGTCAGCATGGCGTAATTAAATGCAAAGTTACCTGGCACTGGACGATATACTGTGAACTTGTGTCTGCAAGGAGCACAGGGATGAGAACAAGAACTTGGCAGCCTTATTTCCTCGCAGAGTGGGATCTGATGTGATCAACTGGATAAAAAGTGCTACTGGTACAGTATGACAAGTCACCTTTGTGACCAAGAGTGGCCAACTGGTGGTTGGTGCCGTTCGCCGATTTCATGACTGCGCAGAAGGCAGGAAAATACTGAGGCCAGACCCTAAACGAAAACCACTTCCCCCTCGTTGAGGTCGCACAGACCTTGAACGCGTTTCCATTTGAAATCATTGGTCTTTGTCAAATGAAGCTTGCACGGCTCGACTTGGTTGGCGCTGGGCCACACTCTCCGCGGCTTCGAGGCTTTCCAGTCCCTGATGTGGCGGTCAATGTCATCGCAGACAAGATTCTCCTTGTCCTTAACGCCTTCATGCTCGACGAATGCTAGGAAGGTGCCTCGACGGTGATCCAGACATACGATGGCGTGCCCGCGGGGCGTCACAACCTTGAGCGGGGCGAGACCACTGAGAATCAGAGTTATGGGCTTGATTTTGACATCGATAGAAAATCCGTCCTCGGAGTTTGCCTGCCGTCGGAAGACGGAGTTGAAGGGTCCCCTAGTTACCAGGATGCCGTCGCCACAGTCATCGTGGAGCAGTTTTGCTATGATGACTTGTTCGTCCATCTGTGTGGTGGCTGCCAACTCTGACACGGACTTACAGCGAACTTTGAATTGGAGGAAGTCGCTCCAGGACCAGTTCTCAACCAGGACAGCCTTGCATATTAGAATAACAAAGGCGGCAAGGACCCAGGCATAAGTGGCTAGGTTGAACGGGTCAACACCTTGGATGCGCTCGCCGACAGTGAAGCCAATGGTTAACCCGCCCGCAGCAAGGGCCAGGGCTGTAAACATGACACCAGAGACATAACGGCGGCAGGCCACCGTCACCGAGCTCTCGTCTATAAGCCATCCATTCATTTTGACAGAGCATTTGATGAGTTCTTTCTCCAGACTCTCGTGTTCTGTGGCGTCTTGATTCTCTTCTGCCGTATGGAGAAAGCTTGAAGAACCATCCTCCATTTTGTCAACAAGCCTGCAGCGGGAGAAGGTGCGGCACTTGAATGCCTGGGAAAGCCGTAATATCTCCCGACTTTGGGCTTCCCGGTCGAATTCTCTCGTATAGAGTCTGCAATAGGTGCCAAACTGGCCTTCCTGAAACGACCGTACAACATCCTTGACACCTCCAGTCAAGGCCATCATGGTGCGAAACTTTGTAAACTCGGCTAGTAACATGGGACTGGTAAAGGCGAACGGCACCATGACGGTGACAATATCGGCCATAGAATCGAGCGGGATAGCCTGTGGGACGAGTTGAGAGGGTTTCACTGTTCCGATGCCAGGCTCTTCGAGCTCGTGATAGGCCCACTCGACAACGGTCTGGTCGTGATCGTTGATGGGTCGACACGTCTTGCTTGCCTGAAGCTGTGTGAGAATCTGGTGGAGTATGATGAGGGCAGACTGAGTCGTGTTTAGCACGTCGCGATCGGACGAAGCAGAGTATTCTAGGTCCCTGTCTTGGAACAGAACGGTCTTGAAGCCCTCGAAGCCAATGTCGTAGACCAGCAAACACATCTCGTATGTCGTCGCGGGCAGCCCGGAGAGGTTCAAAAGCCGAAGAGAGCCGAGGGCGTGCCGCAGCGCAATGTTCAGCCCAGAGCGATATTTGTTCTGGTTGACGCAGAACGAAGCCACGGAAGCCTCCTCTTCGGATGCGAGGCCGTCTTTTTGGTTCGCATTGATGATGCGCAAAGCTTCTTCACACTCCTCTTCGTCAAAGTCGGCATTCATGGAAAAGTCTCCGAACAGGCCTTTGCCGGCACTGTGGTCAAGAACTTCCTGACCTGTGTTGGCCGCCACGACTGCGTTGGCGACAATATCGACTAAGAGGAACTTGATCTTTGCGGTGCGTGCCACCAGAGCAGCGAGTGTGTTCAGGAGCCAGAACTCTCCATCTGCAGTTTGGCTGATCAAGCGGGCCAGAATGGCGGAGATGTAGTCGACAAGGTCGAAGATTGATTCACGGCGATCATCGTCTTCGTTTTCGGTAGACTCCTCCAGCGCAGCCACGCGAGCGCGTTGGACATACTTCTGGAGTCGTTCGCGGCTTGAAATGCGTCTGCAGTATTGCATGTTGACGCATTCGTTGTCCAGGAGGCAGAGGCTAAGTGCGGTGGATATGGTCTGGGACATGGAAGAGAGCCGTCGGTAGCAAGCCTCGCCGGTGCAGGCGGCCTGCAAGTATTGTTTGCCAACCAAGTGCATGGTAGTGGTGATGGGCTTTTGGGGGTCCTGTATGACTGCCAAGAAGCGTTCGGCTTCTGCTTTGCGCAATGCGACAGCGTCGGCCTCGTCAACACCATAGCCTGCAAGACTCTCAAGCTCAAGTTGTGGGTGTGATTTGGCTCCGGGAAGTTGAAAGGGTTTGAGCTTGTTCATGATGGCTTTGAGGCTGCATGTCACCTTTTTTCCTCGTTTGGGCAATCTTGCGGCTTCTGGTTCGGGAAGAGGCGGAGGCGGGGGCTTTTTCCAAGATAGAACAGCCGGGTGAGCCAGCCGGGATTGTGTCCGTCGGACTCGGATGCGAGTAAAGCGCCTCCCATCCCGGTGCTGGGAATCCTCGGGGACATGGGCTTGTGCCTCTTTTTGTTGACACGAAGTGCCCGAAGAGCTGCCATTCTTCTCGCTGTCCATTGCCAAGGCGTTGCTGATTCTGAGTGATAGTTGGAGTCAAAGGGAGAAAGAAAGAGCCCAGGGCACTGTTGAGCAGACAGCACAGGCCGGATTATGATCTTGTCAAGGCAAGAGCGATCTGGACGTCGACGAGTGCGGGGTGACCCGTCGGCGTCAAGCCTGGGCCGCTTTCACACATATCTAATCAAAGGGGGAGTTCCGATTGCCATGGGCGCCAAGAACAGTGGCGCACCTCTCAGTTAGCTGTCAGCATCAATCACATCGTGTCAGCTAGCCACTGCACCAGAAGGCTGAATTGATAAGTGCACATTTATTGCGCTACTTATCTGACACACCCCCTCAGTGGCTAGCGATCAGGTAGTAACTGTTTTAACATATGGTACCATGTAGAATTGCCTTACATGGCTCTGGCTACAAGACCATTAGCTATTGAAACCATAGCCCGTTACTCCATGCTTGGATCGAACTTGAAGCCTTTGAGTAAGTGGTCAGGTGCAGGCTAGAATGCCTTGGCTGCGACGGTAGAACCCCACTTTGTGGGGCATGCCTGATACTCTTAATTGTCAGCTAGCCACTGCACCAAAAGGCTGAATTGATAAGTGCTGATTTATTGCACTACTTATCTGACACATCGCATCAACTTCCAAACATTGACAAGACCTCGCCCAATGTTGCCCGTTGCACAGCATTATTAGTGCTGTGCGTTGCCAATGCAGCATGCGCCTCCTGAGAAAAGCACGCCCCTAGGGCGTGAAGACTTTGAAGGAAAGTATTTCCCTGATCTTCTGGAGAGCCTTGGATGGGTTTCCTTGGGATAGTGCTGGGCGGAGTTATCCGCAGTTAGCCCCGGGTGTCTTTGTGTGCCAGTGCTGGTTTCATCCCCAATTGCCCCGGCCTGAATCTGGAAATTCGAAGAAATCCAGAAGAAAAATATCTTGCAACTACGCTGTGGCCATGACCCGACCGGACAGACCCGCAGACCCTTATGGTCTTGGGCCGTATCGACGGGTTTTCCTGAGGTCCAAGGGACTCGCTGTCCCGGATCCCGTCGCCAATGGCAGCGGCCCGGAACCGGCAGATTCCACGACAGAAGTCCCGAGCCCATACTGGAACCCGAATGAGCCTCCGAGACCAACACCGACACCAAATCAAACACCCAACTCCCATTCCCCCTTCGAGACTCAAGCGCACAATCTGCCTCCGCCTCCGGCCGATGCAACGACTGCACGAACCCCCCCTCCTGCGTCACCCGCATCCCCACAAAGTCCAGAAGTTGTCATCCACGATGCCCAAGGAGGCTTGATCCCGCCATGTCGCCTTGACGACGCAAACAATGCACCACCGCGCTCGTTTGACGACATCCGCAGAGCGAGCACATCGCAAAACAATGACAATGGTAACGAGAACGACCTGCATCTGGGCATCAATGTGGTCGTGGATGACGCATACTCAGAGGCTTCTTCGCGTTTCAGGGCCAAGCGTTCCCAATATGCGGCTTCTCGTAGCTGGCGCAAGGCCCCGGGAGGTTACGGATCTGACTCGGACAAAGAGAACAAGGGCGCCAAAGATGGAGAGGATGAGGCCTACGATAGCGACCTGGACTCACAGGCATCTCAGGGCGGGGTTCGCCGACCTCGGGAGCATGCCAGAAAAATGTGGAAGTGGAAGTCTCTTGTGGCCAACCGGTACGAGCACATGCTCTTGGAGTGCATCGTGAATATTGGTACGTCGTCCGTTCCCAAGCTTAGTTGTCCATGGCGATTAACAATGTCGATGCAGATAGCATTCCGCCAAATTACGAAAACATGTTTATCCATAGTTCCATTACCAAAGAGTTGGAGAGGGTAACAAAGCGATCACTAGAACGGAAAAAAGCGTTCAATCATGGTGTCCTACAGGGGAACCGGGTCACGGGCGCAATTCTCTGGGGGCCGCCAGGCACCGGAAAGTCTCTACTAGCAAAAGGGCTCGCCAAACAGTCCGGCTGCAACATGCTGGCGGTCTCCACGGCTGAGCTATGGCAGAAGTGCCACGGCGAAGATGAGAAGGTAATCAAGGCACTCTTCTCCTTCAGCAGGAGACTGAAGCCGTGCATCATCTTCGTGGACGAGGCCGATGCCATGCTGGGAGCCCGCAAGGCGGGCGAGAAGCGACATTTGCGAGCCATGCTCAACCAGTTTCTCATGTGCTGGGACGGCCTCGCCAGCGATCGAGACTCACCGTTCGTGCTCCTCGCCACTAATCGACCCTTTGACCTCGACCCGGCCGTTCTCCGACGTGCACCAGTGCACATCGAGATTGGCCTCCCCGATCTGGCTGCGAGGCGAGGCATCCTAGGTCTACTTCTTCGTGCTGAACAGCGGGAGCCGGGCCTGACGATTGACTACCTGGCAAGGATCACCGACAGGTACACCGGCTCGGATCTCAAAAATCTGTGTGTCACTGCTGCCACTCTTGCGGTGGATGAGCAGCTGGAGGACACCGACGTCCGAACACTGACAAAGGCGCATTTCGACCATGCCATGACGAAGGTTCGACCCGTCACCCTGAGCGCCGTCAACAAGAACGAACTGAACAACTTTGCAAGGAAAGGTATTGCGGAAGGAGGAGGAGCACACGGGATGCACGACGAGGAATGAATGATACGAATTTTCCTGGGCCGGGACAACGATTGACGAATGCGACAAGCTTTTATATCTGCAAGTTTCCGCATCTTAACCTGATTTAGTCAGCTCCTCACCCCCAGCTTTTCCTTTGATCTGAGAACACACCTATCATCTCACCAAGGGTTATTCTTCGTTGGATATAAAGTTCTATCACATCTATTTGTCTTCTAAGGCCACAACTCAGTTGAGACTAGTTTATTCTTCAACTTTGTTCTGCGCAACACCCCTTCAGGCTCCTGTAGCGAACACGTCAGGTGGTGACTGTGTGGCCCCACTGTCAGCGGTTGAAGATCACTTCGGATCCGTTTCCGAGATGTTGTAGCACAAGCATCCTGTTCTAATCTTAATGTAAGCTGTCTGGGACAAGTCAGCAGCATGTGAAGAGGTGAGAAGCTGCCATTACGGGCTTGTATATCTTCAACCCATTACTCCCAGTCAGTCCGGTCAATTCTGTCTCTCTTTCTCTCTCTTTACATCTCCTCACGTTGCCATCATATTGATCATGGTCCTTTTGTCGGTTTGGCATTCTGTTAGGTGTTTCTATATCGCAAAGACTCCATTCTTTACCAATCGTATAACTTCAACGTATCACTCAAACCTCCAACATGCCGTGCTCATCCATCACCCGCTTCGTTGCCAGCGTCCTTCTCGTCTCCGCCTCCGCTGTCTCGGCTGCCCCGGCCCCACACGCTGCAGACGATCCGGATACCATCATATTTAACGGCACCACCTACACCATTACGCAGGCAACCACGGTCGCTCTGGTGACGGCCACTGCCGGTGCTGGCCTCTCTTACATGCACCCTGCTTCGAACGGTGATGAAGAGCAGAAAGGGTATATGAAGGGTCGACTGATGCCGGGATGTTCGAATGCTTTATCGAAACACTTCTGCCGTATTGCGGCAAGTGGCCTGAGCCGAAGTCTGTTTTGGTTATGGATAATGCGTCATTTCATCACTCGGAGAGAATGCAGTAGATGTGTGACGATGCAGACGTTGTACTGCTCTATTTACTGCCCCTACTCGCCCGATTTGAACCCAATCGAGGAGTTCTTTGGAGAGCTGAAGACATATATTAGGCAAGTTTGCGATAAGCATGTGGGATTCATTAGGGCCGACTTTTCCTCTTTTTTGGAAGAGTGTGTTGAGGTTGTTGGTAGCCAAAAGGCAAGTGCAAAGGGCTATTTCCGTTGTGCTGGAATCTCCCATTGATGTGTGGTTAGAATGATAGACTAGTCGATATATTATGTAACAAATATATTTAGGTTTTTGTCGGCAATTGGTGCTTTCAGGTGTTGCCGGCTGGCAGGCTTTGTTTGGAGCAGGCAGCAGAATGCTGCCTGGGAAGGCCTTTGTCTACGGACGATCCTTTGTCAACCAATCGTATATGTAAGGGCGATTGCCCGCGGACTAGATTTGTCCA
Organism: Monosporascus sp. mg162; assembly: GCA_004155945.1. Lineage (NCBI taxonomy): Eukaryota > Fungi > Ascomycota > Sordariomycetes > Xylariales > Monosporascus > Monosporascus sp. mg162. Next base: position 44,191 of record QJNY01000221.1, read on the forward strand.
TTCGTAGAACATCTTAGAGAATACACAGAGAGTTACGCCAGATTTCTGCATTCGATTACTGTAACTGCTGACATGGTAGCATCTTTTGGTTATTAAACCAAGCACGTTATACGAAATGGTTAATTGTAATTTGAAAAGCTAAGTTAACAAAAAAAGTACGAAACTTAAAAGAAAGCCGTTCACCTAACGATTTAGAAAAAGGTTAAGTAGCAGTTAACGATAGCGAACAAGCATACGAACGAAAACCTTTTCCCTTTTCCCTTACCTTTTCCCGATTAGGAGGTTTTCCAAAACGAAGAGTTTTTCGGCGAGGGAAAACAGGAATACGAAGCATCCTTAGTGGGAAACGCTTTATTACCTTAGTAGCCGCTAAAAACCCTTATTTAAAAACAATAACCCGAGGCCGACTTAAACAAGCTTTATGTCCTTGGGTGCCAACTAGGCACAACAGTAAGCGGAAGCGCTTATAGCGCTAACTTTATTCGGAAGGAGGTCCACTTCGAGCTCGATATATGGGAGGAACAGGGCAACAACGCGGTTGCAGCAATTATTGCACCTAATTTCCTGTCGTTCTTATCCGTTAGCAACCGCGTTTTTAATTAGATTTAGGTGTTACAATGAGACGGAAACGGAAAGCTGCAGACGTTGCAATAGATTAACCAACCTTAACTGCCCAACTTGACCTTCCCGCCGCTTTTGCAGACCAGAATGATAAGAGCACCTTTCGCCCGAACGCGCCGCCGAATTTATCAGTTGGAAGCTATTTCGAACCCTTTATCGTTAAAGCACGCGAATTTTACGTTAAATCGTTACCTGCCACCTTATTAAACCTAGTAAAGCTTTTTATCCCTATATAGCTAATGGAAAAATGGGTAAAATACGTAAATACGTACGACCCCGAATATAACCTCGAAAAGGACCCCGAATCGAAAGGCTACGTGTAATATCTAACAGACGTTAATGAGGTATATCTTTTTTTTTCGTTTTGCTTTATATAAGTGATTACCCCGAAAAATTGATAAAGCGGTATTAAAAAGTTTCGCCCGAAGCTTTATATTATGCCTTTACTCGCTTCTTTATTCGGAATCGATAAAAGGCTTTGTATCGTCGCTTTCGTATATAGAACCTTTATAATTATCCTAATTTATTACTTTAACGCTATGATAAATAATCAGATTTGATTTAAAGTATTACGTTAAAGCAGTATATACCTGGTTTTCATATATCTATTAATAAAAAGCTTGTAAAATGCGATAGAAAACCAGCTTTTAAAACAACAATCCCGAATAAATCCGATCCTACAGGCTTGAAAATATGGATTGTTGTAGAATACGGTTACTGTTAGGGGTTACAATGGTCCGGGCACACCTGCCTGCTCCTCGTACATATATACCTACATGTCCCCACGTAATCTTCGATAGTATACGAGATCCAAACTTTTACACCTTTACACCGTTATACGTATCCTATATAAGGCTACTCGTAATACGTAAAAAACCTTAAGTTAACAGCTGTAATATCTTATTATTATTCTATTATCCTTATCATTACTTAAATAATCTTTAACAAGTAATACCTATTACCCGAATCAAAAACTAATCTTCCTTATTATCTTATCATTTTTACCCACTTAAAAAGAAGCATACGAAAAAAAGTACGAAATAAAAGCAACACTTAACGTTAAATTTGATAAATATACCCATACCAGCAAGAAAGAAGCTTAAAAGCATACGAAAAATATACGCTTTTATCGTTAAATATCTTAACAACCGGTACCTTTTACGAAAGCATTAAAAAACCATCGAATCCTTTAAAAAAAAAACCTATCTTAACGTCGCTCTTAATAACTTTTACGGTATAATAATTACCAACGTATTATATTCGATAACCTTTCCAATTTATTAAAAAAAAACCGACAAATTATTCGACCAACAATTTAAAACTGCCTATACGTATCTTAAATCTTTTTACGGAAAAAACGACGAGCTCGATAATTTCCTTTTTAAAGGAAAAATACCTAAGCAGTTAAACCCTCCAGAAAATCCGACAAAATTAGCATTTATATCGTTAATAAAGCTAACACCTACATCGCTAACAGAAAAACGAAAGTAGCTAAACCTTCTCGAAATTTTAACAAAATTAATACCTATACCGACAAATAAGCTAAAGTTTTAGAAATTCCAAACCCTAAAAGATATCCCGGTTAGGACAATCCCTAAGCAAAAAGGTATATCAGCCCGTCCGCTAAAAAATCCCGGGCTATCGGCCCAGGGCGCAAACTAAAACGGCTTTCCAAACCTATCCGAACCTTCGAATAGGGACGACGGTATAATACAAGCCCTAATTTTTTTATTTAAGAAAGCAAGGGAATTTCGCGCTAACCAAGGCGTAACGCTCGTTACGTACGACTAAACCTTAATTAAGGGAATTACAAAATTATACCAACTCCACGTAACAAACGTTAAATTATTTTGGCTAAACGCCGAAAAAGCCAAGCATAACGGCTTAGCTATTTTTTATAATTAAAAGCAGGTATATTATTGCGATATATATTTATAGGTTAAAAGAATGGAAAAATAAGCCGATATAGATAACCGAAAATCCGTTATTTTTAAAAAAACTTGGACCTTGTTTCGTAGCAACGTATTAGCTTAATAAAAGCAACAGCTTTCCGAGCTTAACAAAAGCCGCTTTCGGTTAAGGCTAACGACTTTTTTGGACGCTGTACTAAAGCAGTTCGGGATTAAGTTAAAGAAAGCCTAGGAATAGCTAATTAAAAACCGGTATACCCTTAAAGATAATAAGTAAGGGAAACCGATTAAAACTTACGCTATAAAGTTATTTAAGTACGTCAAATTATGGGGTAATTTAACCGATTTTTAATTACTTACCCACCTATACCAAAACTTGTACCCGGCTTTCTAGGTACTGTGCCTTCGACCAGAAAAAATGGACAGCATTACGGCGTATCTGGACAAGGTCGACGACAAAGCCAAGGCTAAAGAAACAAAGTTAAACGATTTGCCGAAACCAACCTTTGCTTTATAAAGCGATTTATACAATAATATAAACAGTTTAGATAATACGGCTTATTAAACAAATAATAACCGTAACAGCCGCCGGTTTTTAACGTCAAAAATTGCCATAACGTAATCGAAAAACACCCGGATTTCGTTTCTTTAATTCGAATCCCCGTAATTATTCCGGAAACCGCCGAGGATAAGGATAACGACGCGAAAAATCGCGTTTTCGTTAATATCCCGAACGCGAAAAACGTTCGAATTACCCGGATCGCGGAGGTTACAAGCGCCGTTTTGGACGGTACCGAAAGTTCGGTTAAAAAACCCGACGACAGGATAGAACTTATATATTTGTTAACGAAAAAACCGTATGGGAATACGAAAAAAACGCCGAGAATTACCAATCCACTCTACAGGCTAACGGTTACCATTATTTTAGCGAAAGCGAAACTAAACTAAAGCTTAATTATGAAAAAAGTTGGGTATGTATTAAGGATAACGTTATCGATAATACGTATTTCGTATATCCCGAAAAACCCGACGAGACGTTAATTACTAAAAATACCGATAAAGAACCGAATTATTTATGCCAACGATGCGATACGCAGTACGGTACGGTTAACCTTTTTACCGGCTACGTATAAAAAGGATGTATACCTAAAGGATAGGCAATATTAAAAACTGTACGAACGGCAGATTTTTCGAAGCCCGTTCCAAAAGTTGTTAACGTTAACGGGATAATATATTTCGTTTTGGATAACGAGTAAGTAGTTAAAGCTAACCCGAACCCGGTATTAAGAAATTATATATAGCGAAAAACGTTATATTTAAAGGTAAGTATTAAGGCTAACATTAATACGTAACTTATAAACGTTTGCATAAATACGGAAAGCTCGTTAATTTTCGTCGACCGAAAATAAATAATTTCGTAAGCCAAATATCCGAAGTTTTATAAATATAATCCTATTTACGTTAAAGGCGTTAACTTGCGAACTTTTATTAATACTTAGATAAAATTCGATTTTTACATAAAAGGCCAAATTAAAAATATATGGATTAACGGTTATTTTGCAATTAAGGTAAACGTAATCGATAATTTTAAGCTAAAGATATTACTAGGTACCGAATTTTTAGTCCAGTATGGAGTTAAAATCGACTTTATTAAAGGAAACTGCATTTTCCGATTAATCTTTAACATAAAGGTAAAAAGGAAAACCGTTAAAACGGTAACCTTAAAGCTAATACGGCGAAAGGTTACAGCTGCCCATGTAATAGTTATTTTTGCGATAATTACAACGTTTATCGACGTAGATTACGTCGACTTGCCTAAACTGACGGATAAAAAAGATCGGATAGCTTAGTTGGTACATATAATAACGGACCATCCGGATGCGCTTAACTTTATTTTTAATAAGTTTAGCCTAAAAAAAGCCATTTTCCATAATATTAAAACTTAACCTTTAATGATTAGAAAAAACGAAAGGATCAGTACCATACATAATTATGTCGATAACGAAAAAGCATATTTAATTAATTAATACGACATTAATTAATATTAAAAGGCCGGTTTAACCCGAAAGAAATAGGTTAATATAATTAAAAAAGCTTATTTTCCCGTTATGGAAAGTATAAAAAACGCGAAAACGGACGAACGTTTAAACGTTAACTTTTATATCCCGTTATACGGTATAACGAAGTTAACGGACGTCCCGTTTGTTAAATCCAAAAACGGCGCGGCCATCGCAAATAACGATCCGGTAATCAACGATAAGATACGCCGACTAATCGACAGCTTCGACGTTTTTCGGGATAAGGGCATAATACTAATGCTCGAAAAACATAAGATACGTATCGACCTTGTCGACGGATGGCAGAAGTAACTTAAACCAGTTAAAATATACCCGATAAACGTTAAAGATCGCCAAATCCTTAATAAAAAATACGACGACTTATATAAAAAAGGGAAAATATTTTTTTAAAACGAACTTACCCCCGTTATAATCTTACTTTTCATCGTATAAAAAAATTGGATATTAAACATAAAAAAGGGCGCGTAATAACCGACTTTAAACCGCTTAATAAGATAACCGTCCTTAATGTTTATCTTTTATCCGATTAAAATAACATTATGGATAATATAATTAGTAAAATATAATTTAGTTATTCGATATATCTAACTTTTACTTTTAGCTGTTAATACGAACGGAATACCGGAATTACATAATAATTATTAATCCCCGAAAACTGGAAAAGTTTAACGTAATTTTGATAAACTTCTGTAACGCTTTTACTTTTGCTTAAAGGTTTATAAATAAGCTGTTTTTCGTATATAAACGTTTTATACGTACATATATTAACGATATTATCGTTTTTAGCACTAATACCGAAAAACATATAAAGCATTTACGTATCGTATTGGATATACTTAATAAAACGCGGGTTTATATTAACGCGGAAAAGTTCTTCGTCGGCCTCCCAGCAGTCCGCCTATTAAGCTATAACGTTAATGGAAACGGAATTTCCAAAACTGATAACCGTATAAACGCGTTCAAAAAACTCGCTTTTCCTAATACGTGTAACGAACCTGTTACACAACCACCTGGAAGCGTAATCAATATCCGGAAGGGGTTCTTAATTTGCAGGTAACAATAGGGCGAAAAATAATTCAGTAATCTATTCGTTAAAAAGATTTACGGACTTTTTTCTTAATCGCAGAATATTACCTTTAATTAAAGACTTAAATTAATAGCTAAAAAACGAATCTATCTGGATGCTATCTATATAAGAAATTATTGGTTTATATATTTTTCCGATTTTATGGTTGTAGTAAATATATTTGGATATGTTCCATATCCAACAAATCCAAACATATCTTTTTATAATGGTTATAGATAGATATGTTCCACATCCATCAAATCCAAGCATAACTAGGCATATAAGGTTTTTAGCCGAGATTTATCCGTTATATCCAAAACTTTTGGAGCTATTTCGACAATTCTTTTGGCACATCTTTTCTTTACATTAATCGGACGTAATACTATTTTTTTCTTTTTAAAATCTTTATTCCAAAGATAAAATAAGTAAATATATTTCCTCCTTTTTTAATTTTTCCACATATTATAACTTTTACCCTATGATATCGAATCGGGCTGCTAAATTAAACGGGCGCTTTCGTCCAAACTAAAAACTATCTCGTAAAAGTCGGGCCACCTGGCTTGAAAAATTTGGCGATAAGCATTATTTTTATTTTTCGTACATTCGTTTTAAAGAAACAAATTGTCGGTTTACCGCGGGCGTTTCTTTTTGCAATAATTATTAACGCCGTTAACGTCGAAACTGTAACGTAACGATAATAAATTCTTTAAACCGAATAACTTAAAAGCAAAAAGGTTTTTAAAAGAAATAACGGGAAGCAAAAAATTAATTACTAATCCTTTAAGAACGGGCTGAAAAAAAATAAATAACTTACGTTAACGTTAAAAAGAAGAAATATAGGCGTCCGTTAATCGGTTAAAGCGGTTAAGGTTTTAATAAAACCTTTTAAAACGTCGGGCGATAAAAATACTAAACGAAGGTCTCGAATTAAATTAACTGGAAAAAAGAAAAAAAGTAAAAAATGAACGGCGACGGGCTGCTGCCGCGTAAGCATAACTTACTTCTGAGATTAACGCGATAATAAAAGCGTTTACTTTTTTCGATTAAAACGTCGGGGGGTTAAATTTGGATGTTGGGCCGTTATTACCTGCGACCTTAGTTACGTTAAAAACGGTCGGTTAAGATTTTAACGGTAAAACGTTTCAACTAAGTCCTTTACGTTCGTTAAATGCTTAAAAGGGTTTTAAATATTTTCCTCGTACGGGTAATCCTTTTATTTAATTAAATATTGGACCTTATTTTTAATTACTTTAAAGTTTAATATTCGTTTAATTTTGTACTTATCGTCGTTTTTTTTAATTTCCAAACTGGGTTTTTGCGGCGCGTTTTTAAGTACTGGTTTAAGCAAAGAAATATGGAAAATAAGGTATATTTTTATCGTTTTGGGTAATAACAGTCGGTAGTTAATTTTGGAAATAACTTTATCGATCCCAAACGGATTAAATTTTTTAAAATTAAGCTTATTACTAAGTTTTTTTATTTTAATTTGGGAAATGTTCGAAGTTACGTTTTATTTTTGGCGTAACAAATAAACTTTATTTCCTTTCGACAAAATTAATTCTTTAATTCTTTTTTTATTATAATATTAAATAATCCTTTATTAAAGGAATCGTAATTTATTTTATAAGCGGATTTATATTATCTAAATTTTAATTATTACCGTTTTTACTTAAGGAATCTTTACGGTTAATTTTGGAACTTCGTTTAATAATTATTTTGGCCGTTAAGTTTTTATTTAGTAACTATATACCGCTATATAAAGAAAAATACTTATATCTTCGTTAATAAAAATATTATAAATTACTTAAACCAATAAAAAAAGTGTAATTTAATTATCTTGCTGATAATTAATATAACTTTTTAAATATTACTTTAACGTTTAATTTAAACGTTTTATTTATCTATTTATTTATAAGTAATATGCTATCGAAAATTTAAGCTTAACGCTTATCTGCTTAAAAAAGCTAATACCAAATTTTAATATAAAAAGCTTATCTTTATTTAAAATAATTTTCTCTGGTATCCCATACTTATCGAAATAATATCGGATAAAAGCGTAAGCTAATTATTTTACGGTTACATTTCCTTTAAAAAGAAAAAAATATCCATATTTGGTAAGTTTGTTAACGATTACCCATATTTTATCGTATTAAATTCCAATAACGGGGTTTTTTAATAAAGATAAACCGGTAATAAAATCCCAAGCAATAATGTTCCAAGCTTTTTTTGGAATATCTGTAAACTGTAAAAATCTATAAAGCTTATATCAAGCTGCTTTTGCCTTATTGCAAATATTATAATTCTTAATTACCTGCTTAATAATTCGTCGAAATCCTGGAAAGTTATATTTTTCCTATAATCGTTTAATAGTTTTAAAAATACCTTAATATCCATATAATAGATTTTCGTAAAACTTTTTAACAAACTACTTTTATTAGTTTCGAAGGATATAAATTTTGCCATAATAAAATAACTAATTTTTAAGTTATCCATTTAATTGTTGCACCTTTTTTTGCTTTTCCTCATTATAAGAATTTCGGAATTCCGTTAAAAATTCTAAGGTAAGTTACTTTAATATTTTACATAACCGTAAAATACCGTCCTTAATTTATTACAACATTTGCATTCGACGTTTTAAAACCTTAAAGTCGTAATCTCTTTTACGACTTAAAATATTTACTTAAATATTTTTTTTTTCTTAATATAATAAATTTAGAAATTATATTTCGATAAGAAAATTATCCAAATCTCATAACGTTTATTTAGCTTTTAAGTCGTTATAAACCGGATAAAGTTTTTATAATCTAAATAAATATCGAAAGGCTTTTTAATTCCGCTAAAAAAAGGTTCTTATTCCTTAAAAGCGTTAATAATCGCTAGCAGCTTTTTGTCGTAAATTTTATATCGGAATTTTACGTTTTAAAAGGCCTTAAAATAATAAGCTATTAAGTATTATTTCTTATTATTTTTTTGTTATTCCAAAACTGCGCTTAAGGTATAATTTAAAGCGTTTACCTTTAAGCGTTTCCTTTTGTCGGCGTTGGGCAATTTTATTATTAGCGTTTTGGTAATCTCGTTTTTAAATAATTAAAAAACTTCTTTAGTTTTTTTTAAAAGTTCGAATTTTTTTTTAACATATTCCTTAATAGTAAATTTCGTTAATGGTTTAATAATATCTTTATATTTTTTAATTAAGTTACGTACGTAACCCGTAAATCCTAAAATCTGCCGGATATCGATAACGGTTACCTTATTAAGGATAGGCTGGTTTTAACTACTTTTAATTTAGAATTTTAATTTTAAATTTAACCGGGGGTAAAGGTAAATTTTAAATAATTTAGCTTTTACGTATGCTATACACTTTTGGCTAGGTTAATTCGGATATTTGCTTTATTTAAAGTTTTAAAAATTTGGAAAACATACTTTTTATATTTTTCCAGCCTTTCGGAATAAATAAGGATGTCGTCGAGGTAAATAAAAACATATTTATTTAGGAATTTTCTAAATATAATTATAATTAGGCGTTGGAAATTAGCAAAGGCGTTAATAAGTCCTAAAGGTATTACTTAATATTCGTAATGCCCGTATATCGTTCGAAAAGCAATTTTCCATTCTTTTCCTTTTACTATTTTAATGCAATAATACCCGTTTCGAAAGTTTAATACAGTAAACCATTTAACTTTACTTATGTTTTCTTTTAAGGTATTTATTAAGGTTAAAAGATATCCGTTTTTAATAATAATATCGTTTAACTGTCGATAGTCGACCACGTATCGATTTTCTGCTTACCGTCCTTAATTTTGGATACTATAAATATAAGGTATTTTACGAAAAATTCGGATAGTTAAATGTAACCTTTCTTTAGGTTTAACTGGATACTTTTCTATAAAGTTTTTACCTTTTCTGGATTTATATAGTAAATTTTATAAAGCTTAAGATAATATCTTTTTTTAATAGGTATACGATAATCTTATTATCTATGTAAAAGCAACTTTTAGTTTTTTTTATCCTTAAAAAGTCGGTCGAATCGTTAATACTTTAAAAATATGGTACTAGCAAAGTTTAATACCTTAATTTCTCGGATTATGTAGTAAACCTTTTTAAACCCTTTTTTAAAAAGAGTTAATTCGTAATTCCAAAAAAGCTGGCGAATTTTCTAGTTAATCAACGGATTACTAAAGTTAAACCATAGCATTCCTAGGATAACATCATAACCTGAAATGTCGGCGATATCCAGTGTAAAATTCTTTTAATACTTTTAAATCCATATTAAAAATTTTTCAGTTTTTTTAAGAACTCGTCCGCTATTGTACTGGGAAAAACTTCCATTAACTATCCGTAATTTATAGGACTTCAACTTGTACTTCTAAAAAATGTAATATTTTTCGGTTACTGCTAACGAAATAAAGTTACCTTTTGCTTCAAAGTTAATTATAATTTTAAAGATCTGGCTTTGATATTAAATAAAAATTTCGATCTGGTTTCGTAATCCTTTTTTTGCCTTATATAAGATCTTAGTTCGCAAAACTTTTCGATACTTTAATTTCGAAAGCCTTTGCCGTTTTTTAACTTCGTAATTCTGTTCGTTAAAAGGCGTTTTTATTCGCGGACCTTCTTAACTGCGTATTTGGTACACTTATCGTCCATGCAAGTATACCACCTTCGTTGGCCAATCTAGCATTTTACCTTAATGATTTTTACTTTTAACGTTTAAAAAGGCTTCCGATTCGAGGTTAAAATTTCTGCAGGGCTTGCTCCCATATCTAGAAATTTATATATCAAGCATAACATAAAGGTATAACATAAGCAACCTTAAGCAATAGCTTTTCGGCTTTGATTCGAATCAGGGTGCAAATAACAAAATCGAAGGTATTCGGGCTATCGGAAAATTTCGATATATTTGCATACGTTATCAAGTTCTATAAAAATTTCTTTATCCCAACCGGGCCAATAATCGTTATCTTCCTTTGCTTGAAAATAAATTAAATAATCGTTATCGTTATAGGCCGAAAAATAAAAAAGTCCGTACCTATTAACAAAGTCCTATTTAAGGCTTTCGGTTTTAAAGTATACCGCCCGTTCTGGGAGTTCGCTAGATTTAAGGGTTTTTTGCCCGTAGTTGTTAAATTCTAGGCGCATTTAGCTATATTTTTAATATATTTCGCACTTTTGCACATCTAAATAATATTAACATCTTAGCCTTATAGTTACCCTAAAAATTGGTTATCCTGAATAATACTTACAGGCTTTAGCTATTTGATTTTGGCAAATCGGGTAACGTTTATACTTTAGGTCGCCGCTTAATTTATAATAAATCGTCGCAATGGTATATTCCTGTTAGAAAAAGGTAAAATTAACTTCCTTTTTTTCCTCGCTTTTATTATTTGTTTTTTGTTTGGCCGTTCGGACCTTTTTTAAAAAAATCCTTCCCTTTTTGGAATTTCTTTTGGCTAGGGAACGATATTCGTTCTTATAATAACCTTTTTTACTACAGTTAAAGCATTTAATATTTAATTTATCCTTTTTAGGCTCCCTTAAAATAATATTTGCTTCCTTTTAAGTCCTATCCTTATTTTTACTTTTTTGGAACTTACTGCTAAAGCTTCGATCGTCCCTTTTTCTATCGGATTTCTTTTTTTCCAAATACCTTTCAAAAGTACGTCGATCGGCAATAATGGTTTTGTTAATATAATCCTAAAAAGGGCTAGTTTTGGGCACTTTATACATCTTATCCTTAACTTGTAATTTCAGGCCGTTATAAAAGGGATAAAATAATGCGTTTTCCGGAAAATTGGAAACTAATACAAGGCGATTAAATTTAATCGCATATTCGGCTATTAACTTGGTTTACTGGAAAAAATGCAACTATTCGACCGCATGCTATTCTTTATCGGAATCTCTAAATAAAACTTATATTTTTTCCTCAAAATGTTTATAATTACCGAAAACATAATTGGTCAAATCGGAAAATTGGTTAAGGTAATTTACAAAGTAACCGTTTATAATAAGTTCGGATTACGAAAAAACTTTTCCAGCAAGCAGCTAAAAAATAACTATTACCTTTTAATAATCCTTTGTTAAAAAATTCTTATAAAAATTAAAGTAAAATTTAACCTAAACTAAAAATCCTTTTATATTTATGGTACCGTCGTAAAATCTTAAAGGGATTAACTTATAACCTTTAACCTTTAACCTTCCATAATAAGCAAAAGGTAAAACAATATTTTCGCGGGATTAATTCGCGCCAAATAAAAGTAATATCGAAAACCTTTACTATCGAACGAATTTAATATTTTCTCTTTTTACCGCCTAAAGTTCAATCATCAAAATACGCAGCTTGTCGTCAATCGTAAATTCTTTTTCCTTACCTTTCGGGTTATCGGATTCCTTTTTTTCCTTTTCCGGTTCGTTTTCCTAAACCTTAATAATTTCCTTTAAGGCCGGGAAAAGTTATTGCTGGAAAAAAGGTCCTTTTTAAAACCGAATATTAACGGGGGCCATATTATCGATTAAAAAAAGAACTTCTTTAATAAAGGGTAAAATATTTTAATCCAGATATTAATCGCTTGCTAATAAAAGCGATCGGGTATATCGTTTATCTTCTAAACGCCGTTTTATAATATCGTTTTCACTAAGTTCAAGAAAACTTATACCTAACTGGACCCTAAACTATTCGTCGGCTATTAATTAAAAAGCTATCAAAATGTAACGAACCTGTTACATAACTACCTAAAAACGTAATCAATATCCGAAAAAGGTTTTTAATTTGCAAATAACAATAAGGCGAAAAATAATTCAGTAATCTATTTATTAAAGAAATTCGCAAACTTTTTCCTTAATCGCAAAACGTTACCTTTAATTAAAGACTTAAATTAATAGCTAAAAAGCGAATCTATCTGGATATTATTTACATAGAAAATTATTAGTTTATATATCTTTCCGATTCTATGGTTGTAATAAATATGTTTAAATATATTCCATATCCAACAAATCCAAGTACATCCTCCTATAATGGTTATGGCTAGATATGTTCCACATCCATCAAATCCAAGCACAACCAGGCATACAAGGTTTTTAGCCGAGATTTATCCGTTACGTCCAAAACTTTTGGAACCATCTCGACAATTCTCTTGGCATATCCTTTCTCCACATTAGTCGGACGTAACAATACGCTTAACGTTTTGGAAACTTACTTAGGTATAGTAACCTGGTTGCGCAAAGGAATCGCGTAATATGGCGTTAAAGCAATACCCTTCGAATAACGAAAAACGGAGCTGCTGGCGAAACTTAAAAAGTCGGGAACCTTATTTACTAAAATGTCGAAATAAGCGAAATAGATATATATTTCTAAAATTGAATTCGTACCGACGGACGAAGAAAAAAAAGCATAAAATTAGCTTTAATATTATTTATGCATTTAATACGTTACGTATCATTATTAAAAAGACAAGCCTCTTTTTTTTAAGGTAAACGCCTATAAAAAATTTATAGCATTATGGTTTTCCAACTGGCTGGCGAATAGAACGGTTAAGCTATTCCCGGTAAGAACATACCTAAAACCGAAATTAGGCCTATCCTTTTTATGTTCAAGCTAACCTTTAACGCGGAAAAGAAATACGGATTTACAAAAGGAAAAATGGCCGTTTTGATATAGGGATGCAAAAAGCTCCGAAAGCTTATTTAGTCTAGCCGATTTCCGGTTAGCGTTTTTACCGATTATGCTCCTATAAAAAAAATCGTCACTTATACGTTTTTAGCCACTATGGACCTTAACAAAGCTAACTCCAGATTAACTAATGCAACAAATTTCTTATTGCAATTCCAGTTAAAAATATATTATATCTTAAAAAAGCTTAACGTAGTACCAAACGCGTTATTACGCCTGCCGACAATGATCTCGGATTAGAAAGTAACTAAGCGAAACGAATTTAACGAGCTAGACGATATATGGGACGACGCTAATGTTTGATATTTCCTAGCAGAAAAGGACAAAACTTCTTAAGCTATTTCCGTTATTAGTAACAAGTTTAAGGCCCGTATTATCGCGGGATATATAACAGATTATCGGTATAAGTACGTATACGCCATGCTGTAGGAAATGGAAGCTGGCGAGCGTAAGAAATGGCAGTATAAGCTATTTAAATTACAAGATAACCTTTTATACCACGTCGGGCTGGACGGCCATAAAAAGTTATGCATTTTTTATACCTACGTCCAGGACGTTTTAAAGCTTATATATAACAAAAAGCATTATTTCGGCAGGAATCGCATAATAAAAAATTTACGTAATATGCATTTCGCAAAGAAATACTTTAAGATATCGAAATATTTTAGCTTTTGTTTGGTTTACCGAAAAAACTAGACGGATCGGAATAAACTACCAGGGAAACTGTTACCTTTGCTAGCGGTTAAGTTGCTGTATTATACGATAACCATGGACTTTATTACGGATACGCCGGAAGTAATATCCGCAGATACCTTCTGGGCGTTAATAGGGTATAATATATTCAACAGCTTATGTATCATTTCGTGCAAAGCTAGCAAAAAAAGGTTATTAATACTTAACAGTACGCGGTACACGGCTAAGAATTAAGTAACAATAACGCTGAAAATGTTACAGTTCTGCGATTAGGGGTTATTTATTACTATTATTAGCGATAGAGATCTAAAGTTTACATCTGCCTTATGGAACGAGATATTTAACGTCTTAGGTGTTAAATTATTTTTCTTTATGGTATATTATCCGTAAACAGACGGATTATCCGAAAGGAAAAATTAAACCGTTAAAATCGCTATACGTTTCCATATAATTACGGACCTTAACGTTTTATGGACGGATATAATACCCGCTTTGCAATATTATTTAAATAATTCCCTGGCGGTTATAATAGGGCGATCCCTTAACGAATTAATGCTCGGATTTCAACCTAAATTAACTTTGGATATATTAAACGAGAAAAAAGGAACGGTAATTTCGGGAAACGCTATGGATATCGTACGGAAGAATTATGCTAGGGAAGCTGTATAGCTAGCCGACCTCGCCAATATGCTCGCGAAAAAAAGGTACGATAACCGGCATACCTAAACGGAATTTAAAAAGGGCGAAACCGTATACTTTAGGCTGCATTAGGGATATTACTTACCTGGGCAACCTAAGCGAAAATGGTCGCCTATTCGGGCCGGTCCGTTTAAAATTCTCGAGCGAATAAAAAACCAAGCATATAAATTAAACTTCTCTACTAGTTAGAAAATTTACCTTATCGTTTCGGTAGCATAGTTATATAGGCTAGAGCAAGGGAAAAATCCATTTAAGCGAAAAACTGTTAAGCCCGGCCCAATAGCCGTAAAGGGCGACGTGCAGGAATGGGAGATCGACGGCACCGTAAACCGGCGAATTCGTTGGTACAGAAAGAACCCATCCGTCAAGTATCTCGTTAGATAATGAATTGGGACGGAGAGACTCAGTTCCGGTCAGAGCATCTTTGAGGGCGGTGTTACGATAGAATAGCCGAGTGCAGCAGTAATAAAGGCAAAACGAAAATACTTTATTTTGGGTCCGAGTTGAATCAAACTAGATATAAGTGAATAAGTAAACGGTAATCGATTAGTGATAAACATATCTCGGGGTTGCGCCCGACGAAAGAGCTCCTAGAAATACATATATGGAACTAACTAACTGATCAGCCAAGCCATGCCCCTTAACCCGGTACCTTGCACCATTTTAACCCTTTTTTTTGGAGATAAAATTATCCTTAATCCATCTTAAGAAACAAATGAAAAACATAACGTAATCAACTTTTAAGGCTATAGACCATACATGAAACCCATTAATTAATTTGATTAGCGCTTACGCGGCTTGTTCTTTATCATTTTTAACTTAGGACTTTGTTTTTAACGTTTGGCCAGATTCTTTCGTTGCTTGGCCTTTTCCTGCTTTTTCTAAGCCCTGTCCTTTGGTTTTTCTGTACTAATTAAAGACTTATATTTAGCCCAACTTGGCTATCCTTATGGGAAGTATAGTTCTGGTTTTTGCCCGGCATCTTCGAATATATCTCCCATCTACTTGTACGGCGTAACATATTAATTTTGTACCATTACCATTGCTCGCTGATTACCAACCTTCGGTCGGGGCTTGTACTTTATCTCGAATGGTAATCTCGTAAATGTTAAATCAGGTCGTATAACTTTAAATGCCGATGGGCCAATCTAAATTGATAAATGAAGGGGTATTGATATCGGAGATGGTCGTATAGATAACTGCTAAAACTAATTAGGACGTTGCTTTAGTCGGCGTCGTTTACTATGGATTGGGCGGGCAAATTGATTAAAATCTGGCTTATCGTTATCTTTCTTAGCTAATAAGAACAGGAGGTTTCTAGGCCAATTTCCTATATTTCTTTTAACGTCCTCCGTTTTTAATTTCAGGCCTAGGAATCCTTTAATTATGTCGAAAATGTTATTTTCCATTCGATACTTGCCAAATCCAATTATTTTAGTTATTATTTTGTTTCCTTATTTTGCAGGGTTACGGCAGATAATATAAAAGATATAAGCAATTTATAATCCGCAAGCATAATATCTGGTTTAGGTAAGCATCTTAACGATTATTATACGGGTAGGTAAATTATTAAATCCTGATTTTCTTTACGTTTTTCGGTACAGCTAAAATAGTAACTGGATACGATTTTCGGTGGTATAAATATCGAATATTAGCAATAAACGCTTTAATCGGTCGTGTAATATATTAATTTAATACCTTATTAATTCTTTATCAATCGGGATTTTGGTTTAGGCGATAAATTATACATATTTCGGGTTATTAATATTAATCGCCTTTTGGGTTTTACTAAAAATGGTTTGGACTTATTATGTTAAATTATTCGTCTAGCTTTTGAAATGACGGCGATGATTCTTGAAAATGCATCTTAGGCGATTATCTGAATAAAAGCAGTAATATTTACGGAACGTAAGTAAGTTTTGTTTTAAACGATTATAATGGTTTGTTATAAATATCCAGTTATTTCATTACATTACGGTTTTGTTAACCAGTATAATGGCAGGTTAATGTTTTTTTATGGACGTTAATTATTAATACCCTTTAGGTATATAAGAATAAGCCGATTAAAACGAATTTAAGGTGCAACTTTTTTTAAGGGATAAAGGGTAAAATTATTGTTATGCATTTTTTTAAGAAATTATACTATATTATCGTTTTTTTATACGGGTATACTTGTCGGATATAGGGGACATCAGTTATGTTGTATTCATGACTAGTTGCAGGTGCTCTAAATCGCTTACTGCAGTTTATATGGAGATTAGCCACGGAACATATAAGTTCCGATCAAAGGGAGCCTTTCCGTATATGGGGGTGCTAGCGCACCTCCTGCTAGCTGACATACCCCCTTAACGCCTTGACGCAGTCACGGCGTTGCGTTACACCTATTACTTTTTAAAGCCACAGTTTTCCATTTTATCTTTCCTCCGGCGATTAATTCCTTCTGATCAGCTAATTCCTTCTTTGAAATTATTCGCAGGGTGTTCCTCCGCCGTTCGAGAGCTTCCGTAATGTTTATTAGTTTTAGTTATTTTTTAAAATATCTAAAGAATTTACGTAATAGGGCTTTAGTTAATCTATTAACTAATATATCGCCCGTAAACGTATAATTTATTTTAATCAAATCCATTTTTGCGGTTTTTCGTAATTAATAGTTATATATATTTACGTACCGCAGTTTCGTCTATAATAAGGCGACGTCGGCGTTAATAAGCCTTATAATTTATTAATTGTTACATTATATATTTAACGGTCGTATATCCGGGTTAACTTTAAACTTTTTAATTAGTTAAAAATTAAATAAAGCCTTTTTTACGGTTTACGTAAGCAATAATAACTTCGTTTTTATTATAAAAGTAATTATTATATTTTGTTTGTTCGCCCGTTATTTTATCACTTTTTTAAATAATTTTATAATATACGCTTGAAAACTTTTTCGATCGATCGTATTGATTGCGAAAAAAGCGTCGCTTTAAATATTTAATAAATTTTTACTTCCGAATTGCAACGTTAAAGTTTTAATCCCGATTAGGTATAATATAATTCGATTAACAGTTTTATAATATATATTACTAAAGTTTAAGTTAAATCGGGTAAGTCGGAATACCGCAAATGATATATTAGGTCGTATATTAACTGCAACGTATAAGATAAAACCGATCTTTTTTTGGTATCTGTTAACGGAACCTAAATAAGCTAAATTAAGATTCGGCAGTAATTCGACGCTTGTTATTAACGTATTTGAAAAGTTATTTAGATTTTCCTTTAGGATTAAGTTAGCTAATTTATTTATAAAGTTTAATTAAGACAGCCAGATTTTTCCGTTAACCCTATTTTTGATTATTTCGATACCGAAAAACTATTGTAGGTCCTTACCCCCTATAAGGGTATACTGTTCCCGTATCTGTTGGATTAACTGATCGGCGAGGCCTTTATCGTTTTTACGGTACGCTGTAACAATATCGTTTACAAAGAAAAAAATAAGTACCCCTTAACGAATAAAAAAATAGGGTTCGTAAGGAACGGAGCTAAGCCCTAACTTTTTAAGTGTCTTAGTAAAGTCCTTCTGCCATAACAGAAGTAACTCCCTTAGTCCGTATAGTGCCTTTTTGATCAGGAAAATTTTCTTACGTTAGGAATGTCCTGGAAACGTCTTTATGTACACTTCGTAGGGCAAATTCGCGTTGACGAAAACGTTTACAGCGTTATACTGCTTACGCTTTAGGTTAAACTTAGCTGCGATAGCAATTAAAGCTCGAAACGACCTTCCAGCGAGTATAGATACATATATATCGTTATAAGCGTTTTTTAACTGTTAATCGCTTCGTATTACGAAACGGGCTTTGCATTTTTATAACTAACCATACTTATCGAACTTATAAACGTATACCTACATATATCTTAAAATTTATTTCCCTTTAGCATTTTTGGAAAATTAATTAATAATTTCTTAAAACTTTATTTTTTTATAGCTTTGCAAATAAGCTTTTTCGGCTTTACGGAATATTTCCCTTAACGGGTATATATTTAGCTTTTTATGGCCTTGCGGCTGTAGCAGTAAATTACGCCTATATACCCGGTTTTGTAACTTAAATACCTTTTTATATGTTAAGGTATTATAATTTTTCCGATTAAAATAGCGCGTATATCGGGTAATTAATTTCCTTAAACTTCTGCAATTTACCGGCCGGTTATCGTACGTATTAATAAAAAAGGTTAAACGTTTTGTATTAAATACGGATTTTTATACCTTATAATCGTTTCTAATAATACCCTTTTAATACGGAACGTATAGGAAGCTTACGCCGATTTCCCGTAAAATACCTTCGTTTTTTACCGTCATTTTAGGTTAAACAGTATAAAGGGAATTTAAAACTATTTCGATTTTTTCCGTCGGCGCAATAATCGTAATAATTATCAAAGTAAACGCTGGTAAAGGTAATAATCCAAAGGACAAAAGTAATTCGAATACAGCAGTCGTATAAAGGTAATTAATCCCTAAAAGACAAACTTGTTTTGTTTTATTTTGTGCGTTTTTTACGTTAGTACCTTTTTGGATTTATTTTTTCTGTTTATCCGGTAACCAAATTGTTCCGTTTAAGTTTTTATTTTTTTTCTTACGAAAATATATAATAACTGTTAACTTAATTAAATATTTTTACCTGTCGGAATAACTTTTGTAACTTTTCTTTTATAACGTACAAAAAGTTATCTTTTAAATCTTTAATATTACTTAAAAAAATGGCCTTTTTGTTAAATTATACGTTTCGAATAACGATAACCTTATTAATTAATAAGTTCCAGATCTCGTAGATATTCGTAAATCGGTAACTAACGAAGTAATTTATTTATGCTTTAAAATTTAACTTTTAAAGTTTTTGCTTTTTCTTTATGGTAGCAGCTGTTATAACGTAGGTTATATAGCCATACGTTCGTAAATAGGCTTATTAAGGTTTTCGATTAAATATTATAACGTTATTTTTATACGCCAAATAAATATAGTAAACTTCGTATAAGCTTTGTTAAAAAAATGCGTATTTGGATATACGGTTATATAAATATACTGCCGCTTTAAGGATATATACGATTAGGAACGAAAGTAACTTAACGTTATTTCGCATCGTAATCGCTTTCTTTTTTATTACACCCCTTAAACGCTTTGTACCCCCGTTCTGGGCCTGGGTATACGGTATTAAAGGCTTAAGTCTGATACTAAAAAAAGGCGATTGGAACATATTCCGAAGTTAATAATTTTTCAAAATTTCGTTATCGTATTCGATTATTTATAAGAAAACCTTATCTTAGTTCTTTAAAACCCTTAGAAGGTATCGGAACGCCGTAATTAATATATCTTGCTTTCGATTTTTAAGATAGATATCCCAAATAAAGCCTAAGTACTTATCGGTTGCAAACATAACGTATCTGTACTTTTCAGAGTTTTCTTCGAAATTTATGAAGTCGACGGCGATTCGCTGTCCTAATCGGGAAATTCCCTTCTTCGGTTCGCGGCATATTAGCCTTTTGGCCTTCGCTTTACCACATACTTGGCATTCGACTGTTGTAAAACCTTTTAAACGTATTCTTTTTATATAGGACTGTAATTAAACGATAACTTTAGGCCTTAAATGTTTTAATCTTAGGTGCTATATTGTACCGTTACCGATTCGTAATAATTTTGTTATATATAAGTTAACGTTTTGTTTATAGGTTATTAAAGTTATATAAGTAACTATTACGTTAATATTTTCCAAAACGAATTAATTAAACTTATTTATTAACGTAGCAACTACTTAATCGTACTTATTTCGAATAAAGTTGTTAATTTTTTTATTATCCTATTAATACCCCTTTTTCCGGAGTTGCCGGAAAGATACCAAGTTGCATGCAAAGTTTTCGCAATGTGCCACGTCGGATAAACGTAACGCTTTCGTACTATTAAAACTTCGAAGTAATATATTAACTTTTCCGTACCCTTTAATCGGTACGAAGTTATCGTTTACGTATATTCCGTCGCCTTATACGGTTAATTTAAATTTTAAAAACTTATTAATTAAGTTAAAGATATATATCGTAATCCTTAAGTCTAAAATAAACGAATTCCTTAAAGAGTAAAACGTAACGTTTTTCGCGTTACGTTAATCAAAAATCAAAAAATACGTTAAAATTCGTTTTACTTCTTATAAAAATTAATCGGTTTTTTAAATATTTAACTTCTTTATAAACTTTAATAAACGGTTAATCTTTTCCTTAAAAAACTAATCGGAAGCAATTCGATTTTAAACAAATGCAATTATCCGATCGTTAAAGCGGAAATATAGTAAAGCTTTACCAGGGAATACATAAAAGTAGTAAGATAATATATAGAAAAGGTTTAAATAGGCCTTATAACGAATATTTTGCGCATCCGATTCCTAACGCTTTCGCTTATTGTCTCGGTCCGTATTAGAACCTTTACGGCTACCACGCTTTAACCTACGTTCTAAGGTCCTTCTTCGTTATTAAGGGTTAATATCCTTAATATCGTCCTAATCAGGATTATTTTGATTAAAAAAACCTGCAAAAATCCCTTAAAAGGTTAAAAACGTTTCCTTAATATTTCGTAATGATATAAATAAAGGATAAATTATAATTTAATAATCCAGAAAGCTAGCAGTAACCTTTTAATAACTAATCGTATCGTTATCGATCTCGGTTTTCTTTACCATTTAAAAAGTAAATATCTAAAACCTTATAATTAGAATTATAGCTATATATAAGTCGTTAGCCCATATAATTACTATCTTCGTTTCTGGGACGTTATAACGTCGTCCTTAAGCTATTACTTTTTGCTATTTTACGATTTATTCGTTTAGCCTTTTTGCCGACTTCGAAACTTACTTTAACCTTTTACGGTATTCCTGTTAGGTATTATTTATAAGCCTGTTATTATACACCTTGCCGGTTTCGGCCAAAGCGGCGTACTATTTCCGTAGGTTTTTTCTCGGAAGGAAACTTATTTCTTTAATTGCTGGAAATACAGATTTTAAAACTTATTTCGTAAGGTCGATAACGCTTTTACGAAAAATATTATATTTTCGATTTTCGTAAATATAAGCCGTATATTCCTGTATATAAACCTGTCTGCCTTCGGTCGTTATCTTAAAAATATTTATCGGATAATTCGTATAATCGACTTTTTCGACTTATAAGGTTCTTTCGGTAAATAAACTAACTGCCCGTATAGTCGACTAGCGAACTCGTTTCTTTAAATAAAAAGTTATATCGGGTTTAGTAAGTTTAATAGGCCATAAATTATCTTGATTAGAATTTATATAATCCTAAATTTCGAACATATACGCTTTAATTTCGAATTCGCTTTTGAAACGATCCCAGTCCTTAGGTCCCTTATAAATAACGAAAAACGTTAACGTTAACGTACTGGTCGCCATTTTGAATAATAAAATATATCAGTAATTTGTATTAATGTACTACCTATACCGTTTCAGCAGCAATTAATCAATTAATAATAACGCAGATTTAACAAATAAAACTCTTAATTGTCGGATATAAAGGACATCAGTTATGTTGTATTCATAACTAGTTACAGGTGCTCTAAATCGCTCACTGCAGTTTATATGGAGACTAGCTACGGAACATATAAGTTCCGATCAAAGGGAGCCTTTCCGTATATAAGGGTGCTAACGCACCCCCTGCTAGCTGACAATATTAGCTAATCGTGCAAGCTTTCCAGAATCCGAAATATTCAACTTTTTGGAGCTTTCGCCCTTATTTTGTATGGTACGCTTTTTGGATTACGACATAATAACTAGGGATATACTGATTAATGTGCTTGGGTATAATATTAAGTAATTCGGGGATAATAATAGCAGCTAGGGATAATATGTGATATATGTATGTAAGTAAAGGTATTTTGCAGGTATTAAGATATAATTATTATATAGGTACAGGAATTTGCTAGAATTTGCTAGTAACTTATGCGTTTGATTAATTAAGGGCATTTAAAGTTAATGTACCGAATTTTTGCAAATAAAACGTATGCGCCGAGAAAATCCCAGAAAAATTTATTCGAAGTTGTATAGGTAAATGCCCTCGTCGTCGCTTTTTTTAATTAGGTATATGTATTCGTTTTTCGCATTTATATTTCTTTTATATCTTTTCTGTAATACTATTTCAATTTTTCCTTCCAAATTTAATACATATCCAAATATATATACAATTATCTTTATTGCACCGATTAATATTATCATAAGTTCTCGTTAGCTATTAAATTTACGCAATTTTTAAGGTTTTCGCGGAAATACAAACCCAGGTAATTTTATCCTTGTTATGAAAGAATCGTCTATTAAAAAAAAGTTTGGTTTAGGTAATAAACCTTTAAATCTTGGTACTAAGAAGCCTGTCGATCCTAGGATTAAAGCAAATATCGAAAAGTTGGACCAAATCTTTAATTATCGTCGTAGGATCTTGGCGGTATCAAACTCGTCCATATTTTCCAGGCCATTAACCCGTCGTATCGATAAACTTTTAAGTAATATTCGGAATTTAAAACTTTTATATTATCTTTATAATATTCGCAAGTTGCAGAACCTAATATATCGTTAAGTACCTATTTTTAACTTTACCCTTACCTTTTAATATAAATTTCGTAATATAAATCCTAATTAAAATATTTTACTACCAGAAATACCGGTTATAAATAATTTATTATTCCCAAAACCTTAACTAATACGGCATGTATTACTATTAATAAAAGTAATTAAGATATCTCTAAAACTTAATCCAATTCTTGGTATCGTTAAATAAACAGTTGGTAGTCGGCGATTAATAACGCCTATACCTATTCCCATTAACCTGCCGATACCTAATAACAGTTTATTCGCCAGATTTTTATTAACGGCTTCGATAATCCCAGTACGTCGGGCAAGTCCTCGGGTTACTGATCGGGTCCCTAAGCTATTTACTAGCATTAAAACGTTACGTTTTCGCCGTATTTATTTCGATAATAATTAAAACGTAACCAAATTTTAAAATAAAAATAATATTATATATTACTTTATATTTAAGCATATTAAGGTAAATACTTATTTTTTTTTTGTAACATCGTTAATGGAATCCGTTAATTAATACAAATACTTAAGGTTATATTTATTAACGTTATCGGTAATCCAGTTATAAGTCGATATTTATAATAACAGATCGAAGGCGAAAACTTTTAGGCGGCCGTAAATGCTTAATCCAATATAATTAAATACTTCCAGTTAATGGAAAACTTGGTAACTTATTTAGTATACGTCGAAATTTATCCTATAAATTCTTTAAGTTATTTTATAGCTATTTTTACTAAAGATTTTAAATACGTTATTAGTTTATTTATTTAGGCATTCAGTATACTTAACCTGGTACTTTACGAACTTTGCGAAAAACGATATATAACGTCGGAATATTTTAATTAATACGGAATATATTTATTTTTTAGGTATTAGTCGATTCTTAGCTTTTTTAATAAGGTTTATAATAATTATGTCGGATTTATCGAAAGGTATAATTGTATCTTCCGGAATAAACGGTTTAAAGTATTTAAAGTTAGCTTTTTACGATCGTTACGAATTAAAAAGGATATTCGTATAAATATTTGTCTTATTATTAAAATATACGATAAAAATTGGTTTCGGAATAAAGTGGAAAAATATGTTATTGATTCCCGGTTTCGGGCGAATATAACGGGACGTATTAATTATAAGTAAAGCATAATGGTTGTCGTATAAAATATCGGGGGGCGGAACGGTAAGGGAATTTAAAGGAAACTTATAAAAGTTTAAAAAAACTTAAAGGAATGTATAAAAATTATTATACTTTAATTTTTCGCAATTAATCACGTTAATTTTTTCTGTTTTCCTAATCGTATCGTTTTTATTGTATCGTTATCGTTTATAACCGTATAACCTTTAAGTCGGCCATTTAATATTTACTTTTATAAGTTTTAAAGCTTTAAGTTATTAATCTTTAAATAATTCGACATTTGCAGCATTCGAAATATTTAATATCGTATCGTCGCTTTAATTAACAAATAATTTCGTCCAGTCGTTTTTTTATAAATTAATCGATTTTTAATATCCTTTTTTATCTTTTACTAATTGTTTTAATTTATTAACAAGAAAAATGCTTTATAACTTCGTTTTATTTATTTTCTTTAAATAATAAATACCTAAACCAGTAATATTATTAATTAAATACGGGTTAATTTAACGGTATTTTAACTTTATATTTTTAAATATATTTATATATTATAATATATTATATAATAATACCAGGTCGTTTATTTTTAAAAGTTTATCTTTTATTTTGTTTTTATTTTTTTCGTTCGCCAGTTTAGTTATTTTACAGCGCTATTTAGCGATTACTTTAATAACCTTAGTTACGTTTTTAACTTTCCTTTTTAAAAGTCGAATTCTTTATGCAATTAAGTTTTTTTTGGGCATATCTAGGTCCCAAATTATAATTCTCCATATCGGCAGAACTATTTCGATCGGTAAAAGCGCCTTTTACCCGTACAGCAGTTTATAAAGGCTAAGGCCATAACTTTTTATAATGGTATTATCGGCGAAAACCATCTTAAGCAAAAACTTAACCTATCGTTTGCTAGTCCCATTTATCGCTTTCATTAAGGCTTTAACGATCGGAACGTATCCTTTTTCGACCAGGCTTTATCGCCAAGTTATATACGCGGTACTAACTTTTCTTTTAATCCTTAATACGTTATAAACTTTAATAATTTCGCCCTTATTTTTTAAATTTCCGTTAATTTTAATTTTAATCGGAATATTATATCGATAAAAAACGTATTTATTTAAAAATTTCTTAATTATTGTTAACGTAACTAATTATAAAACTTTAACTTTTAAATAATTAAATAATTTATACTTAATTTCGACCGTAATTTTACAACTATTATTATTAAATATAAATTAAATATCGATTACTTAAATAATAATTATATTAATCGGTTGCGAAAATTTATGGCCTTTTTCGAAACGTCGATCGGTTACTTTCTAGCATTTAACATACGTAAGCATTACTTTCCGAACATAATTAAACATATTACGTTAATAATATAAAATTATTATATAACAATAAATCGAATTTCGCTTTTTATAACCATAATCCTTATAATATTACCTAATTACCGCAAATCGTTTTTATTCGGTATTAACCATTCGCCGGTTGCGGTATTTCTTATTTATTTTACGCCAAAAAATACCGTCTTAAACGAAATAATTTAATACTTCGGATTTAAAAATATTTCTTTTTTTCTTTAAAGCATTATCGAACCGATTAAAAAAATCCAATATCGTTAAAAACCTAACGTATTTTTATAATTCCTTAAACTAATTCCTAATAAAAGGTCCTTATCGCCGATCCGTATTAATAAATACAAAAGTTATACTAATTAAAATAAAATTAAGCCGAATAATATTAAGTTAAATATTAATAAAATTATCGACTTTTTTTTTTTTAATCGTTTAATATATTAAAAGCTTTAAATAACTTTCGGAATAAACCGTTCGTTATTATATTTTTCTTATCGGAAATATATTTAATTTCGAAATTAAACATTTTTATTTAAACGACTTAACAAATAATTATAGCATTAAGTAAAAAACTTAAGGAATTATTAATTTAAATTATTAATATTTTAACGTTAATTTTTAATACGAATCGGATTTTATAAATATAATTCCGAAATCTTTTTAAAATTTTAAAAACAATTCGATATTTAAATTTGCTAACGTTATAATTTAACTTAATACCTTTTTAAATATTATTTTTAAAATGCGGGAAATACTTTACTTTATTAATTAATTAACCAAAAATACTTTTAAAGCTTTTTTTATTCGTATTTATCCTTATAATAATTTTTCTAATATTAAAGTTATAATTTAAGATAATTAAAATCGGAATAATAATAATCGCTTTTTTAACATTTTCCATTACGTAATCCTAATCGAAATCCTAAATAAAAGATTAATTTTTCCGACGCAGGCGTATAAAAAGTTTTATCTTAATAGCGAAATACGTATAAATATTCGATAATAAACGATAATACTTAAAAAAACTTTAACTTCCGAAACGTTTTTATATAATTAAATCTTTAAGATTTTTTTTACCTTAATTATATTTAGTTGCTGCCTATTTATTCCGCAAATAAATCCGATTATAACAATTATTTTTTAACATTATTAAAACCTTTTTATACTAATCGTCGTATTAGCAAATTTGCAGTTAAGAAAGGTTTTATTTATGTTAACGATATGCTTATAAACGAATCGCCGAATTCCTGGAAAAATCTCTTCGTCGTTATATCTTATTTTTAAGCCTTTAACCTTAACGTTATCGACAAATAGCCGGGTTATATCGGATATCAAATTATCCAAAATCTTCTTAACCATATGGTAAAAATAAGCTATAAAGTTGGTAAATTCTTAAAGTATAATAATATACCTTAAAAATCCTAACGGTGTCGCGAAAATGGTAAAATTTTGGCTAATTAAAGCGAAAATAACTTGATCGTAACCTAAGAAAAAGTCTACCAAAGTAATTAAAAAGCATATAACAAAATCCGTAAAAAATTCGTCGCAATTATCCAGCATAAAAACATTTCGCAAAGTAACAGCATTTAATTTAATCGCAGAATTAATTAATCGGAACTTACTATCCTTTTTTCGACTAAAAACTAAACATTCCTATATGCAGCATAAAACTGTTCGAAGATATTTTGCTAAATACGCATTCGCAATATCTCGATCAGCTTATCTTTAATACTTGCCGGCACTGTTATACCCTTAGCTTGCTATGCCTTATAAGGAATCGTTCGAATTTCATAATCGGGTATAATACTTAATTTGATTTTGCCATACTTTTTCTTATCTTAAATTAAAGCAACTTTTCTGCGAAAAAGCATTTTCTTAAAAAAGGCTTTTTTTTCGAAAGTAAATTTGTTTCTTAATTAATTAAGAACTTCGTCGGCGCGTTCCTTAATAAATCGAATTTCTCGGGATATGGTAATAAACTTAGGGAACAAAGCAGCTAAAGGTATACCAAGCTTATCGGGCTTTTTTTTATCTTAATTAATAACTTGCTAAACTTTTTCGAATTCCTTAACCTTCCAATTCGGGTTTTCAAAAGGTACTAATTTATTAAAGGGTGCATCGTCGACAGGGACTACTTTTTTCCACTTAAGTTTATATATCGTATTAATTTAAACGGTCCGATTATTATTAAATTTCTATTACATTTCGTCCCATAATATTCCATATAAGGTATGCGCCAATTCCTCGTCGTTAAATTGGCCTAAGATCTTATCTCCGGGTTTCAACTTGTTACTAATAATTTTTTAAATAATTTTCGCGTTTTAATTAACGTAGGTATTACTAATCAAAAAAACATAAAGGCCTATAACTTACTCGTTTGTCCTTTTGTTCGTAAGCCTGCTTTCGCCAGTAAAACAGCTTATTAATTTACCGGCTGCTTTTTTTCTAGCTTTTCGTTAATACGAATATTACGCGTAACTCGCCTTATAAAAAAAAAAAGGATAATAATTTTTAACGGGCCAAACTTTAGGGTTCCTTTTATTACGTCCGGGTTTATATTAAGCGTTATCTTCGATTTGGTTATAAAGTTGAATCCTAAGATTAATAATTACGTAATATAATAATTATTAACGATAAATAATAAAATGGTAATTAATCGGTTAATTAACTAAACGGAAATTTCGATTATGTTTTCGAATAAAGTCCTTTTTTGAAAATTAAAGCCCAAAAACGATACGCGGGTTTATCGCATAATTAATTTATATCGCCTAACGTACGACGCGATTATAACGTTCGATTTTGTTCCAATGTCGATAATTCCATTAATTAAGTCCTCGCCATTTCCGTAACCTATTTTAACTGCCAGTTTGAATAAAGGGGTAATATATTTAGTTGGACTGCATTACTGGATCGACAGAACTTTAATTTCCTTCTGGCTTTCTGCTTTATAACCGATATCCATAATAAAAATCTTAGCAGGTTTTCTTGTTTTTAAAATAACTTTTAATCCTCGCACTTTAGCCTCGGTTATCTTAATCGTCTCCTTGTTCTTACGACTAAATACCTCCAGAGTTTTAACGGCCATAAAATTTTTAAAAGCCTTTCCGAAATTTGGGTAAGCTCCGATTAATTCGGACCAAATAATTTCAAACTTCCTTTTGGAATTTTTGCGGATTTTTTTTTCCCAGAATTTAATTATATGCTTATCGATTAAGCTTTTATGGGTAAGGGTATTATCCGTTTAAGTCTTATCGTCTGTTTAAAAAATACTGGCTTTTGTTTAAGGGGTGTTATTTATTTAAACGCCAACTTTTATATTATAAAATAATAATCCTTCGTATATTAGTTCGTCGTTATTAATCTCGTATTCGGTTTTATTCCTTTTTACGCCTTTAAATTCGTTTTTTTTATCCCTAAAACGTTTAGTTATTATAACGCTAATAAACATAATTAGCTGATCAAAATCGTCGATCTTTAAGGCTTTAATTTCTTTCAAATGCTGGGTATCTTTATTTTCGATAGGGTTACTTTATAGCTATTTACGTAACGGTACTTTTTTATAAAATGGTTTTCCATTATGGTCGACGAAATAGGTTATGTTAATTTCGGTTACCCTATTTTAATTAATATCGGGCTTTTGTCGATTCGGCTTTAAAATCGTAATATACTTTTAAAGTTTAGCTAAACTGTTGGTATCCGGGTTAAGGTTGGTTAATTAACTATTTACGCCTCGAAAAATGTCGTCTCGCCGATCAAAATACCGCATCTTTTCCTTAAATCGGGCAGGGAAAGCTGGCGAACTATGGATTCATTTTAAGATCTTTTTTCAAATTAAGATTTACTATTCGATCGTTTAACTTTTTAAAACCTAAAGGAATTAAATTATACCTAACGTTACTTTATTTTCCGGGGATCTAAGGAAAATGGTATATCCATCGTCGGCAAGTAAAACCAATCCTATAGTTTCCATATTAAAAAACAAACGGAATTTTTGCATAATATATCCTGGTTTTAAGTAAAACCAATAAATACCTTAATTAAAGTTACCAGAGCGTTTACCTTATCCTTAATAACCTTTACGGTAACTTTTTTAGCCTTAGTATTTACTTCGTTTATAATAAAAGCTTAATCGAATATAATTATCCAGCTGGAAATTAACTGCATTAATCGATAAATTGGCATTATAATTATATACCTAAAGAGCTTCCTGTTCTGGCGCAACGTAATACTATAATATCCGGGCTACCTTTCGGTTACGCATTTTTTCTTTAAAAGTTTTTAAATTTTAAATTTGTCGAGCCTGTACGATCTTCAAATCCTGCAGCGTATTCGTAATCTTTAACACCTAATTAATACGGTTAAATAATTTTAATCGCGGTTAAAATCTCCTTGGTCGTTATTACTTAAGCTGTTAAATCGAATTAAACCGTTCCTTTTTTTCTTAATTAATATCGAAGCAAATACTTCTTTTTTATCGCTTACGTCTTTTATGTTTAAAAAATCCTACCTTATTTAAGGCTTAATTTTTAATTAATATTAAAGCATTATCGTAACTAATTACGTATAGGTCTTTTAACTTTATGGACGAATTGTTAAAAATCCTTTCGAAATAACTAACGGATAACCTTTTTAATAAGCTTTTAATGTATTTATCCTTAATAGCTCTTTTACCTTTTTACTTAATTTTTTCGAAAATATCTTTTACCTTAATAACATATTTCAAATAGTACTTATAAACATAATCAAAAATACCACGTTAAGCTTGCTTCGTTAAAGTTCTTAATTAATCCTTAGCGGTCCGAATTTACTTTAAGTTTTACAGCTTAAAAGTTTTCAAAATACGCTTAAACGTTTTATCTTACTGGATTACATTATTAAATACAGCTTTAACCCGATTTTTCATAAAAAAGCTATTAATTTAATAAGGTAATTCGGTAATTATTTTAAACTTTTTAAACTTATATTTCGTAAACAATTTGTTAATTCCTTTAAGCTAATCGGTAATTCCGGTTCCTAAAAAGCGAAGGTCCGGGAAAGCCGATAAATCCGGAAGGATTATAAGAAACGAAAGTTTATTTATAATATCAGCAGGGAAATCGTAATCAAATTAACCAATAAATCCAAGGGGTATAACGTCCGGTATAAGTACTTCCAGTTTTAAAAATAACTTTAAGTTTTCGGCTAATATAAGCTTTCGTCTTTGTAATAAGTTAACAACGATTCCTGGGTTTACTTGGGTAATCGTATCCTTAGCTAGCTTTAAAAATCCAATCGAATTGTTAGTATTTTAGGATTTAGGTTTGTTAAGTTTACTATCGTAAGGGTTTTTTGTTAATCGGTACTAGGCGGTCGTGCTTAAAGTAAGATTTTAACTTTTCGTAAAACTAGGGAAGTTCGGTACTAACAATAATCCGTATTATAAATAAACTTAAGTAGCAATTTTAAAAAGCTTCGACGGGCCTTTGGAAAATTTGCTAAAGCTTATTTTAAACTAATTAATATTATTAATCCTTAAATTACTTAGGTTTTAAGATATTGCTTTAAACGGAATATATTTAGGCATAAAGTAAATAGTTATCCGCGATAATTATTTTAAATATATTTTTCTTTTTTTTCGGATTTAAAAGGTAGGTAACCTTTTCCTTTTATTATTCGTCCGAATAGCTTTATTCTGATTATCGCTGCGTCGCTGGTTATTTAATCGCATCTTTTCCAACTTGTTAATTAATACCTTTATTGCTAATTTAAACGTTATAATATTTAAACTTAATAAAAAAAGTAAATCCCAAATAATACCGCTTAATAATAACTAAATTAAATGCTATCCAATTAACGTTAAAAAAATTTAAAATATATCTTATAACGTTTTTTTCTTAATTCCTGCATTATATTAAGGGACGTTATTGCTTTTTCGATATTTTTTTTCGTATGCAAAATAAGTAATTTTATAGCCTTATTGCTTTTGATGCTTATATTTGTTATTTTATCCATATCGTTAATCTTATCGTCGTTGCACTTATTTTAATTAATCCAAATCCTAATAGTTACGTTACCAGCGACGTAACTTTAGCTTTTTTAACCTTTATTAATTAAATCTTATAATTTATTTTATTACGTAATCTTCCTGTTAATACGTATAATATCCTAAATTACGTAATCGGCCCAAAACTTAAATAATTAATTTATGCTCCAAAACCGGTCGCTTATACGTTCGTATTCTTTTACCGTCGTCCGAATAAAACTGTTTTCGTAATAAGGCCTTAATTTAATAGCTTTTTTTTATTAATCGTATAAAGGGTTACGTCCTTATTATAATCGCGGTCGTTAATTACATACCGTTTAAATTATCGTATTTGTAATTATTATCGTAATCGTATTCGAATCTAAATATATTTAATTAAAATTTCGTTTTTTCCGTTCCTTCGATTTGTTAATCGAAAATTAAGGTCCGTCGGCAGCTAACAAAAGCCAATATCCTTTTCTTGGTAACCACTTAAATTGGAACGGGGAAACTTAGTTCCGATTAAAGCATCTTTAAAGGCGGTATTACAATAAAATAGCCGAGTGCAACGGTAATAAAGGCAAAACGAAAACACTTTATTTTGGGTCCGAGTTGAATTGGATTAGATATAAGTAAATGAGTAAACGGTGATCGATCAATAATAAATATGTCTCGGGGTTACGCCCGACGAAAGAGCTCCTAGAAATACATATATGGAGCTGACTAACTGATTAGCCAAGCCATGCCCCTTGGCCCGGCACCCTGCACCATTTTAATAAATAAGTTATACAGCAAAGGATAACTAATAACGTTCCAGAAAGGACCTTCTCATAACGGCTAAGGAAGCCGTTACCGAATATAAAGCAAAGCACCTAATCGATTGGCCAAAGAAATATCTGAAAAAAGGACTTAATCCGCCTTAACGATATTAAAGTAGCAGATAATAAATGCGTAATCGCATCTATCATCGACAGGAAAGGGGGAAACCGAATAAAAATTAATTACTAACATTCGTTATATCTTTCCTATATATCTTATTAAAGTCGTTAAATATTCCGTTTTATCTGTTATTTAATTCTGCTAACAACTTTTCTTATATATCTTCCGTACTTAAATACTGTTATTTTTTCGTTATCTTTAACCAATTTTGCATTATACTTGTTTTATACTACAAAGCTATTTACATTTTTTTTTTAAAAAATCTTACGTTATTAGGAAGTTGCACATCGTCGACATCAGAAATTTTTTAATTATAAAAGGGCAACTTCTACCAAAAATTTCCACCCTTTTTTTTTCTTTCTTTCTCACCGCCGATTATCAACAATTCCCATACAAATCGGTGGTCGTTCGTAACCTTGTACAAAATTTTAGTTACTCCTAACAAAAAATCCGCTTAGCCTGTTACCTAAAAGTAATTAAGCAAACCATAATTCCGTTATAGCAAATAAAAAAACTGCCTCCAATACTGTTACGAACTTTTAATCCTTTAATAATAATAAAAACGAATAAATTGGTCGCCTTAACGTATTTATATTTATAAACAACAACCTATTTACAATTACAAACGATAACTGGCTTAATAACAGCGATAACGATAAACAGAACGAGGATAGTTTTAGTGGTTAAAATAACGGCAAATCCGTCGAACAGGTCGATATAAACGTTATTACCAAACCAAGCTTTCCTGCCGGAATCCAGAATAACACCATCGTTAAAAAGGGCGAAAATTCCCTTTAATCTTTTAATTCGTTTAGTACCACTTTAAATTAAGTATCTTTTACCGAAAAAACGGTTACCTTTAACGAAGGAACAGCTTAAAAGGACGATGTTATTTTGCCTAATGCCCAAGTCGTCGTCGACGATTTATTCGAGGACTCGGATAAAAACCTTTACGTTAAACAAATCAACCAAGCCGCCATTTCTGATAAAAACCGCGTTAAACTTAGTAAAGCGGTGGATAACTTCGCAAAAAAATCGGCATTTACGATTATTAATCGATTCAGCCCTAACATAACCAGCTATAATGGTAGTAACGATAAGGGCACGGATATCGGCCTGGGCAGCTTTACCGATTTTCAGGTAAAGGAGCACGTTTTAATCGATACGGATGCCGAATTTCCTAATAGCACGCTAGTAACAGTTCGGAAGTTAACCTTTGCGGGAAAAAAGCCATTTTTGACCTAACAACTGAAGCAAACCGCCAAAAAGCGTTTTCCGTTTATTACGACGTTTCTAACGGTTAAAAAGGCGAGACGTAAGTTAATTAAAAGTATTGAACAGGAGGTTATAAACGTATACGACGAAAAGAACAAGGAATCCGATAGCTAAACCGGAGTAAAAGATTACCTTACACGTATTCGCAAGGAATACGCTTACGATACCCGTTTAATAGCTAAGGTTACCAAGGAAATCAACAAGTTCGTCGCCAAGGATAGTACCAAGATTTATGCTGGATACCTTTATGTCAAATCGGTTAAGGATCGCGTAAAATAGGCATACAACATATAGAAGTCCAAAAAAGCCTACGATGGTAAATTGCCAGCCAGAGCGGTTATTCTAACTACCAGATTTTGCAAACCGAAAGGCCACCTAAACGGTAATATTAATAATTATTTCGCAAAAATAAAATACTTTAACTTGTACCAGGTTACCTCTGATATTAAGAAAAATAACGCCACTGTCGGCAACGACTCCGTTATGCATTCCGTCATCTTCTTACTCCAGAAAAATATTAATACCATCAACAAAAAGTTCGAAAAAAAAAGCTTCCAGAACGTTAATAACGCCGCTTTTGTTAATACCGATACTGTTTACAAGGCCATCGAGGACAAAATTAAAAACAAGATCGATAAAGCTATCCAGGATATCGAAAAAAAGGTGGATTTAGCCGTTAAAGCTAACAAGAAATTTCCATCCGGTATCACTAGCGATTTAACCGTTATCCAGCGCCGCCTAAACATAATCGAAAGCATTCTTTTACGAAAGTAAATTTAACGGCAGCTATCCTAGAAAAATGGTTAAGGTTCTCGGATATTGCGTTAAAATTATCGCATAGGATTTAAGCAATATACGCCTGCAGGAACATGCAGGGGTTTCAGAATTTGCGGTTGGTTTTATACATATAAAAACTGAAATATGGGCGTTGGTTTTTTTTTCACCTTAATTAGCTATTTTAAACTATCTGGCCGTATTCCTGGTCATGGCACCGTACGCTATACGGTTTCTTTTGGTATAAAGGGGGGACTTATTAGGGGTTACAATAGTCCGGACATACCTGCCTGCTCCTCGTACATATATACCTACATATCCCCATGTAGTCTTCGATAATATACGAGATCCAGACTTTTACACCTTCATACCGTTATTGTGATACAAGGTTCTCCAGTGATGATGATTTATTAAGAAGCTTGGTCTCCCATACGGAAAACCTGCTTGATTAAGTATCTACTGTAGCCAGCAGTAATTACGTTATGAGAGTCTCATACGAATAAGACTAAAAGGAAAAAGCGATGCCATACCACCAAGAGGGTTCTTCCATAATATCTGCCCCTTCCAAAAAAAAACAAGACGCCTACGTTTTGGCTTTATCGTTACAGAGAAAATCAAAAATTAAAGACTTTCGGCGTAACACCAAAGTTCCATCTTATCGTCGTCTTTTAACGCCGAGGCCGCCTTGCTTGGAAAGTGGGTCCTCGAAGCTTACGAAATGCTTTTTTACGTTAAGGGGTATTGGGGAGGTTTGCGCCGGTTTCTTTCGGGCTTAAATAAAACCGCGGATGAATTTTGGAATAAACGTAATGTCTACAGTATTTAAAGGTTTTTTTTTTTTTCCGAAAAAACCTTACGCGTAAAAGCCGGGGTAACTGGTGGCGGTAAAGAAACGTTAGCAAGCGGTTACGGAGTCGCAGTAGGTAATTAAGCGGCAAGCAAGCTTTCGTTGGTCGACGCAAAAAGAGTAGTGGTACTTTGTAGCGCCGGAGAAATTCGGGAGCCCTAAAAGGTTGGAACGGAGGAAGCCTGGCGCGCGGGTACAAAGGAGGTTTGGCCGTATTTCGCAAACGGACTTTGTACGGCCCAAGGGGAGACAGCCGGGACCCTAGTGCCGCCCAGAGTGGGCTGCCAAGCGCCAAATTCCGGCTGTCCGAAGCTTAGTGCAGGGGCAGACCCGAGCTTCGTCTGCCAGTGAAACATAAACGGCGCGGCCGGTAGAATCGTGGAAGTCGCTGGTTTCGAAAGCGAATCTCCGAAGAGCGGGTCATCCGAAGCATCTCGGTCATGCGACGTAGACTGGGCGAGGGGATCCATGTCCTTCTTCTAATCTTGCCTCGGATCGTAAGCTGACGAGCAGCCACGAGCAGGAAATTGGAGTCTCCGTCTCGAATCGAATCTTCGTCAGATACGAGCAGACGGGGCGGGGAAAAAAAGAATTTAGGGAGAGGATGCAACGCAGCGGCGTTGCTCTTCTGGTCTGCGGATCTTGAGAAGATGCTACCAGTTGTGATGCAAGGTTCTCTAGTGATGATGATTTATTAAGAAGCTTGGTTTCCCATGCGGGAGACCTGCTTGACTAAGTATCTACTGTAGCCAGCAGTAATTACGTCATGAGAGTCTCATGCGAATGAGACTAAGAGAAAAGAGCGATGCCACACCACCAAGAGGGTTCTTCCATAATAGTTATACGTATCCTACACAGGGCTACTCGTAACACGTGAAGAACCTTAAGTCAACAGCTATGATATCTTACTATTATTCTGTTATCCCTATCATTACCCAAGTAATCCTTAACAGTTACTTTTGCCTATGGATATGGTATCATCTGCAGAAAAATAAAGGTCCTGTCGGCGTACCGCGGAAAAAACGTCCGAAGAAAGGTAAAATATTAGATAGTAATAATCTTTTTAACAGCATATAACGTATAGTTCTTGTTTTCGTTAATAAGCTTAAAGCGATTTATCTTAAACCTTTATGTATTTTTCGATTACTTATTTTTTTCGCTATATTTGATTTTGCAGCTTCGCAAAAGGGGGATTGCATTAATAGGTACCGTACAGAAAAGTAATGGGATCGTTAAACGCTTAGTTGCGTTAGCAAAACGCCTAATTTCGGAGTTTCCTTATAATAACGTTATGGAATTTCTTTTACCTGATAATAAGGTAAATCAAATCGCTTAAACTGAGATGTCCTTGGTGTTATTCCTTACTTTTTCGTATCGTAAAACTGAACGTATCGAATGAGTTCGCGTACGCCCGAAGCTAGGAAACAAATGGAAAATTTTGCCCGAAAATTCTTTGGAAATCAGGAACAAATAACGGTTATAATACTTCGTATGGTCTCCAATTATAACTACTATATAAACGGCGTTAATATTGGTAATCAAAGACGTTATAACTTTATATAAAAGCATTATTTGCGCAGGAACGCAGGTTAAGCCATTACCTTCAACTTTTTTTTTCAAGTTGTTATTACGAATTGCTTTATCCTTTAGCTAAAAGGTTAACCTTCCTAAAACTGCTTCGAAAACGCTATCGATTTTCGTATAGCTTTCGTAAAAAAAGCTTTCAGGTATTTCGGAACCAAAGCTAGCAACAGAAAGCTAGCTTTAGGGAATAGTTTACGTAGTAGCGCCATACAAATTCCTTTAAAACAATACATACGGGTTTTATCAAAAAATCCAAGCAATTGTCAAGCTTATTGTTACGGATTGGGAGTACCGTGACAGCTCCAGTATATATGCAGCTGCAAGCACCAGAATGATTGCCACAATTGCGATCATTCCGCCAATCTTTTGCCCCTGGCGCAACGGTATGGTGCAGCCGTAACACTTATCTAGGTTATACATTGCTAGAGCAGCCCCGAATTGGCTTAAAAGTAGCAGGAAACGGTATTGCAAATGGAAACGCAATATCTAGGGTGCGTTTTCGTTGCAATATATGTAATGTGGCTATTTGTAACAATAATATATGTTGGTGCAAATACTATAACCAAATTTAGGTAGAAGTTGATGTATATCGATAGGGATTAATATGATTCGCCCAAAGGGTCTCTAATTTTCGGAGCACTAATCAATTTTTGTACTCGCCGCTTACTGTTGTGACTAGTTGGCACCCGAGAACATACGTCCCTAAGTACCAACATAAGTAGCATTAAACGTAAAGTTAAGGCGCGGGAAAGAAGATATTAATAGGTCGAGGATAATGTTAAGGAGCTAAAGCTTTAAAGCAACAAACATAACAATACGATAGAAGATATAAATAATATAATGATACAGTTATTAAATACGCTTTAACCTAAAACGCGAAGCTTTAAAAGCTTGCGCAGTACGAGTGTGCAACCGAAGGCGTTGCAAAGCGCTCCGCCTAAAATTAAGGCGAATGGTTTTAAGAAAGTACCTATCGTACTAGAAAGCGATATAGAAAAAAAAGCTAGATCTTAAAAAAGAGAAGAGCGAGGAAAAAAAGGTGAAGTTATCCAAATTACTTAAGAGAAAAGAAGTGGTACGTAACAACTCTAATGATTTAGATAATTCCTTATCTCTATCCTTTTTTTCGGACTTTTCTAGGGGTTTCCTAAAGAAGAAGAAAAACCGTTACAGTTCCCTTAGTAGCAGCTTTTTCGGCTCCAGCAGCTCAAATAGCTTTAGCGAATTAGGTGTACGCCTAAAGGGCAAGAAGGATTCTAAAAAGTTTAGTAACAATTCGAAGCTCCGTTAGAAGCGTTTCGATTTCTCCTTGGATAAGGAGAATTACTTATTAAGTTGGGTTAATTAGGAGCTTTAAAATAACGCTTTTAGCTTTATACTTAAAAAGATTAGCTATAAGAATAGAATAAAGCTGAAGCAATTAAATCAGCTAAGTTTCGCGAAGGTTATTACCAAGACCTGTAAAAGAGCGCCTTTAAAGTTAATTACAGAGATTAAAAAAGGAACGAAGATGTTAAAAACGCTCCGAAAAACCTATGTAGTAATGGGTAAGGCCCGGCAAAGGTCCTTTTAGACAGAATTAAGCAAAATTATATATAATAAAGAAAACCTAATCCAGTTTACCACCAAATTTTAGAAGCTTTTACGGGAAGTGAAGGGCTATAGCATAAAGCTTAGGACCGAGGAATATATTACTATGTTTCTTATTACTGTAAAGGACAAGGCTAGCAGCTGGTGTAAAACGATGCAGTTAGTGCTGCGGCAGACGGATTACTTTTTCCAGTAACTGATCGACGATTTCAACAGCGAGTTCCACGATCGTACTAACAATAAGAAGAAAAATAGCGAACGGTTTCATAATATATAAAAGGGCAAGGGAGGTAATAATAACTTCCGGGATAATAAGCCCCTATAGAATAAGAACGGAAAGCTATTTTGCTTTAACTGTGGCAAAAACGGACATTTAGCGAAAAACTGCTTTGAGCTTTAGAAAGAGAAAAACAGCAAAGGCAAGAAAGGAAAGCAGGGCGAAAATGGAGGCCGAAGTTAGGATAATAATAATAATCAAAGTAATAGCTTTCGCAATACCCGCGGTAACACTGAATTGGGACGGGGAAACTCAGCCTTGATCAGAGCATTTTTAAAGACTGTGTCATAATAGAATATCCGAGTAGAGCAGTAATGAAAGCGAACGTAAAACTATATTTCGGTGGTGTTGAACTAAGCTCTAGAATAATCATGAATGCGAGAGGTGATAAATATGTTTCCGGGGTTGCGCCCGGCGAAAAGAACTCCTAGAAATATATATATAGAGCTGATTAATTGATTAGCCAAGCTATGCCTCCTGGCCTGGCACCTTACACTACTTCAAGTCTCCTTTTTCGAGATAAGATTATCTTTAATCTATTTTAAAAAACAAAAAGGGAAATATAATGAAATGGTGCAGGGTGCCGGGCCAGGGGGCATGGCTTGGCTAATCAGTTAGTCAGCTCCACATGTGTATTTCAAGAGCTCTTTCCGCCGGGCGCAACCCCGAGACATGTTCATCCATCATCGTTTATCGTCTACTTATACACTCATATTTAGTCTGGTTCAATACGGACCTAAATACAGTGTTTTTGTTTGCCTTCATTACGGCTGCATTCGGCTATTCTATCGTGACTCGCCCATAAAAGATGCTCTGATCGGAACTAAATCTCCCCGTACCAATTTAAGTAGCTGCAAAGGAAAGGATACTGGCTTTTGTTAGCTGCCGATGGACCTTAATTTCCGATTAATAAGTCGGAAGGAACGGAAAGGACGAAGTTTTAATTAAATGTATTTAAATTCGAAAACGATTACGATAATAATTACGAATACGGTAACTTAAACAGCATGCAATTAACGACCGTAATTATAACAAAAATATAACTTTTTGTACGATTAATAAAAGGAAGTTATTAAATTAAGGTCTTATTACGAAAATAACTTTGTTCGGACGACGGTAAAGAAATATAAACGCGTATAAGCCACCGATTTTGGAGCATAAATTAATTACTTAAGTTTTAAACCGATTACGTAATTTAGAATATTATACGTATTAATAGGAAAATTAAGTAGCAAAATAAATTATAAAATTTGATTAATAAAGGTTGAAAAAGTTAAAACTGCGTTGCTGGCGACGTGGTTATTAAGATTTAAATTAATTAAAATAAATGCAACGACGATAAGATTAACGATATAAATAAAATAACGAATATAAGCAAAAAAAGGAATAAAGGTGTAAAATTATTTATTTTGTATACGAAAGAAAAATATCGAAAAAAGAATAACGTTTTTTAATATAATATAAAATTAAAAAAAAACGTTATAAGATATATTTTGGACCTTTTTAGCGTTAATTAGGCAATATTTAATTTAATTATTATTAAGCGATATTATTTAAAAAAATTTTTTATTAAGTTTAAATATTATAACATTTAAGTTAATAGTAAAAATATTAATTAACAAATTAAAAAAGGTATATTTAAATAACTAACGTCGTAAAGATAATTAAAATAAAATTATTCGGACAGATAATAACAAAAGGAAGTTACTTATTTTTTAAGTTCGAAAAAAAAGAAAAATGTACTTAAGATAATTATTACGGATAGTTATATACCTTATACTTAAATATATTTTATTTAAAGTAATATTTTAAAACTTAAATAATTTAAAGATTAATAATATTAATTAATTTAAAATAAGTTTTAATAGGTTTTCCAGAAGTTCGTCGAAACTTTTTAAAATTATTATTTAAATTCATTTATAATACAGATTATTATTAATACCGAACTTTTTTAATTTTATAAAAGATTAAAATCCTGCTTTAAATACGACCGCTTAATATTAATTAATAAAGAACCTTTATGACAGTAAATTTAACGAACTCAAACTTTAAAGTATTAATAATCCGATTAAATCTTTAAAACTAGCCAAATATACGATTACCTAAATAAACCTGAAAATCGTTATTAACTTACCGTAAAAATAAGATATTATATCAGCCCAAAATTTAAAGTTATCCATAAAACTAGAAATACTTATACCGAATGTTATACCTTTTAAATTTATTAATTAATTTAATTACGATTTTCCTGTTAACATTATAAATAAGTTTTCGTTTTTTATAATCCTTCCGGATTTATCGGTTTTTCCGGACTTTTGCTTTTTAAAAATTAAAGTTATCGACTAGCTTAAAAAAAGTTAATAAGTTATTTACGAAATATAAGCTTAAAAAATTTAAGATAATCGCCGAATTACCTTATTAAATTAACAGCCTTTTTATAAAAAACCGAATTAAAGTTATATTTAATAATGTAACTTAATAAGATAAAACGTCCAAACGTATTTTAAAACCCTTTAAGTTGTAAAACTTAAAACAAATTCGGACCGCCAAAAAGCGATTAAAAACTTTAACGAAATAAATTTAACGTAATATCTTTAATTATATTTATAAATATTATTTAAAATATATTATTAAAGTAAAAGATATCCTGGAAAAAGTTAAGCAAAAAGGTAAAACAGTTACCAAAAACGAATATATTAAAAGTTTACTGGAAAGGTTATTTGTTAATTATTTCGAAAAAATTTTTAATAATTCGTCTATAAAGCTAAAAAACTTATACGTAATTAATTACGATA
Organism: Monosporascus sp. mg162; assembly: GCA_004155945.1. NCBI lineage: Eukaryota > Fungi > Ascomycota > Sordariomycetes > Xylariales > Monosporascus > Monosporascus sp. mg162. Next base: position 86,090 of record QJNY01000221.1, read on the forward strand.
ATAATTCGATATTAATTAAAAATTAGGCCTTAAATAAGGTAAAATTCCTTAAATATAAAGGACGTAAACGATAATAAAAAAGTATTTACTTTAATATTAATTAAAAAAAGAAAAATAATTTAACCCGATTTAATAGCCTAAGTAATAACGATTAAAAAGCTTTTAACCGTAACCAAAATTATCTAACCGTATTAATTAGGTATTAAAGATTACGAATACGTTATAAAACCTAAAAATCGTATAAGCCCGACAAATTTAAAACTTAAAAATTTTCAAAAAAAAGATACGTAATCGAAAAACAGCCCGGATATTGCAATATTATGCTCCGCCAAAATAAAAAGTACCTTAGGCATATAATTATAATGCTAACCCGTTAATTAATACAATTAATTTCTAGCCGGATAATTATATTCGATTAAGCTTTTACCGTAGATAAGGTAAATACCGAAGCCGAAAAGGTTACCGTAAAAGTTATTAAGGTTAAAGTAAACGTTTTAGCAATTTTAATTAAAATATTTATTAATTTTACTTAAAGCTAAAATATATTATACAAAAATGCCGTTTATTTTTTAATATAAAAATTATAAAATTGATTTTACTCGCCGACGATAAATATATTATTTTCTTTAATCCCCGGAAAATAAAATAACGTTAAATATGATTTAATTCCTTTAAGTTTTAAAAAGCTAGGTTATCGAATAATAAATTTTAATTTGGAAAAAGATTTTAAAATAAATTTATAATTTGCCACTTTTCCTTACCCGATTTAAAGAAAAAATGCGGTACTTTGATCAGCGAGACGACATATTTAAAGGCGTAAATAATTAATTAACAAGTTCCGACCCGGATATTAATAATTTAGTTAAATTTTAAAAGCATATTATAATTTTAAAGCCGAATCGACAGGAGCCCGATATTAATTAAAATAGGGTAACCGAAATTAACATAACCCATTTCGTCGATTATAACGGAAAACCATTTTATAAAAAGGCGCCGTTACGTAAATGGTTATAAAGCGACCTCGTCGAAAGCAAAAGTACCCGGCATTTGGAAAAAATCAAAGCTTTAAAGATCGACGATTCCGATTAGCCAATTATATTTACTAACGTTATAATGGCCAAACGTTCCAGGGATAAAAAAAACAAATCTGAAGGCGTAAAAAGGAATAAAAGCGAGTACGAAATTGATAACGACGAATTAATGTATAAGGGATTATCGTTTTATAATATGGAAATCGGCGTTTAAATAAATAATACCCTTTATATAAATGCCAGTACCCTTTAAGTAAACGATAAAACCCAGATAGATAATACTTTTACTTATAAAAGCTTAATCGATAAATATGTAATTAAATTCTGGGAAAAGAAGATCCGGGAAAATTCCAAGAAAACGTTTAAAATTATTTGGTCCGAATTAATCGAAATTTGCCCAGATTTCGGAAAGGCTTTTAAGAATTTTATGGCCGTTAAGACTTTAAAGGCATTTAGTCGCAAAAATAAGGAAACGATTAAAATAACCGAGGTTAAAATGTAAGGATTAAAAATTCCAAAAGCAAGAAAACCTGTTAAAAATTTTATTATAGATATCGGTTATAAAGTAAAAAGCTAAAAGGAAGTTAAAACTTTGTCGGTTTGATAATACAATTTAGTTAAATATATTGCCCCTTTGTTTAAACTGGCAGTTAAAATAAATTACGGAAATGGCGAGGATTTAATTAATAAAGTTATCGATACTGGAGCAAAATCGAGCGTTATAATTACGTCGTACGTTAAGCGATATAAATTAGCTATACGATAGATCCGCGTATCGTTTTTGGGCTTTAATTTTTAAAAAAGGATTTTATTCGAAGGTATTGTCGAAGTTTCCGTTTAATTAGCTGGCCGATTAATTACTATTTTATTATTTGTCGTTAATAATTATTACGTTACGTAATTATTAATTTTGGGATTTAACTTTATGGCCAAATCGAAAATTACGCTTAATATGGACCCGGACGTAATAAAAGGAACTTTAAAGTTTGGTCCGTCGAAGAATATCATTTTTTTGATTTTTGTAAGGCGTATTACGCGTAATATTTATATTAACAAAAAACCAGAAAAAGAGCAGCCGGTAAAATAATAAACTGTTTTACTGGCGAAAGCAGGCTTACGAACGAAAGGATAAATAAGTAAGTTATAAGCCTTTATTTTTTTTCCATTAATAATATTTGCGTTAATTAAAACGCAAAAATTATTTAAAAAGTTATTAATAATAAGTTAAAACCCGAAAATAAAATCTTAAGCCAGTTTAGCGACGAAAAACTGGTATATATTTTATATAAAATATTATAAAACGAAATGTAACAGAAAATTAATAATAATCGGACCGTTTAAATTAATACGATATATAAACTTAAGTAAAAAAAGGTAATTCCTGTCGACGATGCACCTTTGGATAAATTAATACCTTTTAAAAACCCGAATTAAAAGGTTAAAAAATTCGAAAAAGTTTAGCAAGTTATTAATTAAAATAACGAAAAGCCCGATAAGCCTAGTATACCTTTAGCTGTTTTATTTTTTAAATTTATTATTATACCCCGAAAAATCCGATTTACTAAGGAACGCGCCGACGAAGTTCTTACTTAATTAGGAAATAAATTTACCCCCGAAAAAAAAGCCTTTTTTAAAAAGATACTTTTCGCAAAAAAGTTGCTTTAGCCTAGAATTAAAAAGAATATAGCAAAATCAAATTAAGTGTCGTACCCGATTATGAAATTCGAACGATCTTTTATAAGGCATGGCAAGCCAAGGGCATAACGGTGCCGGCAAGTATTAAAGATAAGCTGATCGAAGTATTGCGAATCCGTATTTAGCGAGATATTTTCGAATAATTTTATGTTATATATAAAAATATTTGGTTTTTAATCGAAAAAAAGGATAGTAAATTTCGATTAATTAATTTTGCGATTAAATTAAATGCTGTTATTTTGCGAAATACTTTTATACCGGATAACTGCGACGAATTTTCCGCGGATTTTGTTATATACTTTTTAATTATTTTAATAAAAAAATTTTTAAGTTATAATTAAGTTATTTTAGTTTTAGCTAGTAAAGATTTTACCATTTTTGCGATACCGTTAGGATTTTTAAAGTATATTATTATATTTTAAAGGTTTATTAATTTTATAGCTTATTTTTGCTATATAATTAAAAGGATTTTAAATAATTTGATATCCGATATAACCTGGTTATTCGTCGATAACGTTAAGGTTAAAAGCTTAAAGATTAAATATAACGATAAGGAAATTTTTCCAGAAATTCGGCGATTTGTTTATAAGTATATTATTAATATAAACAAATTTTTTTTAATTGCAAGTTTATTAATGCAACGATTAATATAAAAAAGTTTTAATAATATTAAGAAATAACCGTTATAGTTGGATTTATTTACAAAACGAATAAGCGGCGATTAGATATAATTAAGGTGGAAAAGATTTTAAAGATTTAATTATATAAAAACGTTTCGGAAGTTAAAGTTTTTTTAAGTATTATTATTTATTATCGAATATTTATTACGAATTTCGTTATTAAAATAAAGCTTTTTATCCGTTTACTTCGAAAGAATTAATTTTTTATTTAAGGTTTCGATTAGGATTACGTAATAAAAAAGGTTAAAAAAGCGATTATTATTATTCCGACTTTAATTATTTTAAATTATAACTTTAATGCTAAAAAAATTATTATAAAGATAAACGTAAGTAAAAAACTTTTAAAAATATTTATAGGTTAATTAATTAATGGAATAAAATATTTTGCGCGTTTTAAAAATGGTACTTAAAAAGGTATTAAGTTAAATTACGATATTAATAAATTAAAATATCGAATTATTTTTAAAATTTTAAGAAAATTCCGAAATTATATTTATGAAATTCGATTCGTATTAAAAATTAACGTTAAAATATTAGTAATTTAAATTAATAATTCTTTAAGTTTTTTATTTAATATTATAATTATTCGTTAACTTGCTTAAATAAAGATATTCGATTTCGAAATTAAATATATTTCCGGTAAAAAAAATATAATAATAAACGGTTTATTCCGAAAATTATTTAAAACTTTTAATACGTTAAACGATTTATAAAAGGGAAAAGTCGATAATTTTATTAATATTTAATTTAATATTATTCGGTTTAATTTTATTTTAATTAATTTAATTATTATACTTATTGATACGGATCGGCGATAAGGACCTTTTATTAAGAATTAATTTAAGAAGTTATAAAAATACGTTAAGTTTTTAACGATATTAAATTTTTTTTAATCGGTTCGATAATATTTTGAAAAGAAAAAAATATATTTTTAAATTAAAAGCGTTAAATTATTTTATTTAAGACGGTATTTTTTGGCGTAAGGTAAATAAAAAATACGGCAGCCGGCGAATAGTTAATATCGAATGAAAGCGATTTGTAATAATTAGGTAATATTATAAGGATTATGGTTATAAAGAATAAAATTTAATTTATCGTTATATAACAGCTTTATATTATTAGCGTAATATATTTAGTTATATTCGGAAAGTAATATTTACGTATATTAAATGTTACAAAGTAACCGATCAACGTTTTGAAAAAACTTATAAATTTTCGTAACCGATTAATATAATTATTATTTAGGTAATCGATATTTAATTTATGCTTAATAACGATAGTTGTAAAATTACGGTCGAAATTAAGTATAAATTATTTAATTATTTGGAAGATAAAGTTTTGCGATTAATTACGTTAATAGTAATTAAAAAGTTTTTAGATAAGTACGTTTTTTATCGATATAATGTTTCGATTAAAATTAAAATTAACGAAAGTTTAAAAAATAAAAGCGAAGTTATTAAAATTTGCGAAATATTAAGGCTTAAAAGGAAAGTTAGTGCCGCGTATACAGCTTAGCGATAAGGCTTGGTTAAAAAAAGATACGTACCGATTATTAAAGTTTTAATAAAAGCGACGAATGGAATTAGCAAAGAATAGGTTAAGCTTTTGCCTAAGATGGTCTTCGCCGATAATACCATTATAAAAAGTTATGGCTTTAGCCTTTATAAACTGCTATACGGATAAAAAACGTTTTTATTAATCGAAATAGTTTTGCCGATATGGAGAATTATAACTTGGAACCTAGATACGTTAAAAGAAAATTTAATTGCGTAAAAAATTCAGCTTTTAAAAAGGAAAGCTGAGAACGTAGTTAATGTTATTAAAATGATCGTTAAGTAACGCCGTAAAGTAGCTAAACTGGCGAATAAAAGGGATAAAAATAAGATAAAAAATAAATCTTTAAAAGTAAACGATTTAGTATTATTATATAATACGTTATAATATATAAATATATTTAAAGATATAAAGCTAAAGTATTATTAAATTAGTTCGTATTTAATTAATAAAATTATTAATTTAAGTATTTATTATTTAAAAAAATTAATAAAACGAAATTATAAGGTATTTTTTTATTAATAAATTAAAGTAATTTATAAAAGATAAAAAAGGATATTAAGAATTAATTAATTTACAAAAAAACGATTAAACGAAATTATTTGCTAATTAAAGCGACGATACGATATTAAATATTTCGGATATTGCGAATATTAAGTTATTAAAAAATTAGCAGTTTAAAGCTTTAAAATTTATAAAAATAAATATTAAGATATAAATATTAAGTAGCCGACTTAAAGGTTATGCAGTTATGGATAATAACGATATAATAAAAACGATACGATTAAGAAAACGGAAAAAATTAACGTAATTAATTGCGGAAAATTAAAACATAATAATTTCCTTAAATTCCTTTAAGCTTTTATAAATTTTTATAAGTTTTTTAAAAATTTTTTACCGTTCCGTTTTTTAATACTTTATACGATAATTATTATGCTTTATTTATAATTAATATATTTCGTTATATTTATTCGGAACCGGAAATTAATAATATATATTTTTATTTTATTTCGAAATTAATTTTTATCGTATATTTTAATACTGGGATAAGTTTTTGCGCAAATATGTTTTTTAATTCCTAATAATTATAAAAAATTAGCTTTAAATATTTTAAACCGTACGTTCCGGAAAGTATAATTATATTTTTCGATAAACCCGATATAGTTATTATAAATCCCGTTAAAAAAGCCAGAAATCGATTAATACTTAAAGAATAGGTATATTCTGTATTAAGTAAGATATTCCGATATTATATGCCGTTTTTTGTAAAGTTCGTAAAGTATTAAGTTAAGTATACCGAATATTTAAATAAATAAATTAATAACGTATTTAGGATTTTGGGTAAAGGTAATTATAAAATAACTTAAAGGATTAACCTGATAAATTTCGACGTATACTAAATAAATTATTAAGTTTTTTATTAACTGGAAATATTTAATTATATTAAATTAGGTATTTACGGCCGCTTAATAGTTTTTATTTTTAATTTATTATAACAAATACTAACTTATAACTAGATTACTAATAACATTAATAAATATAATTTCGAATATTTGTATTAATTAACGGATTTTATTAACGATATTATAAAAACGTTTAAGTATTTATTTCGATATGTTTAAATGTAACGTAATATATAATATTCTTTTTATTTTAAAATTTAGTTACGTTTTAATTATTATCGAGATAAATATAACGAAAACGTAACGTTCCGATATTGGTATATAACCCAGGAACCCGATTAATAACCCGAGGACTTGCCCGATATGCTGGGATTGTCGAAGCCGTTAATGAAAACCTGGCGAATAAATTATTATTGGGTATCGGCACGTTAATAGGAATAGGTATAGGCGTTACTGATCGCCGACCACCGATTATCTGTTCGACGACACCAAGAATTAAGCTAATTTTTGGAGATATTTTAGTTACCTTTGTTAATGGTAGCATATATCGTATCGGTTAAGGTTTTGGAAGTAATAGATTATTTATAACCGGTATTTTTAATAGTAAAATGTTTTAATTAGGGTTTATATTACGAAATTTGTATTAAAAGGTAAAAGTAAAGTTAAAAATAGGTACTTAACGATATATTAAGTTTTATAATTTACGATTATTATTAAGATTAAAAAAAAGTTTTAAATCCCGAATATTACTTAAAAGTTTATCGATACGATGGGTTGATAACTTGGAAAATATGGACGAGTTTAATACTGCCAAAATTCTACGACGATAATCAAAAATTTGGTCCAGTTTTTTGATATTAGTTTCGATCTTAGGATCGATAGGTTTTTTAGTACCAGGATTTAAAAGTTTGTTACCTAAACCGGATTTTTTTTAATAGACGATTTTCTTATAATAAGGACAAAATTATTTAGGTTTGCATTTCCGCAAAAACCTTAGGGATTACGTAGATTTGATGGTTGACGAAAACTTATGATAGTAATAATCGGTATAATGAAAATAATTATGTATATATTTGGATACGTATTAGGTTTGGAGGAAAAAATTAAAGTAATATTGCAGAAAAGTTGCAAAAGAAATATAAGTGCGAAAAACGAATGCATATACCTAATTAAAGAAAGCGACGACGAGGGCACCTACTTATATAACTTCGGATAAAATTTTCTAGGATTTTTTCGGTGTATACGTTTTATCTGCACAAATTCGGTACATAAGCCCTAAATGCACTTAATTAATTAAACGTATAAGTTATTAATAAATTCTGGCAAATTCCTATACGTATATAACAATTATATTTTAATACCTACAAAGTACTTATATTTATACTAATATATTTATATATATATATTACATATTATGCTTAACTATTATTATTATTTTTAAGTTACCTAATATTATATTTAAGTACATTAATTAATATATTTTCAATTATTATATCGTAATTTTAAAGAGCGTACTATATAAAATAAAGGCGAAAGTTTTAAAAAGTTAAATACCTCGGATTTTGGAAAACTTACACGATTAACTAATATACCCGTATAAAAAAACGATAATATAGTATAATTCCTTAAAAAAATACATAATAATAATTTTACCCCTTATTTTTTAAGAAAAATTGCGCTTTAAATTTATTTTAATCGATTTATTTCTATATACTTAAAAAATATTAATAGTTAACGTTTATAAAAAAAATTTTAATCCGTTATTATATTAATTAATTAAACCGTAATATTACGAAATAACTGGATTTTTATAATAAACTTTTATAATCGTTTAAAATAAAACTTATTTACGTTTCGAAAATATTACTGCCTTTATCCAAATAATTGCCCAAAACGTACCTTTAAAAATTCTCGTCGTTATTCCAAAAACTGGACGAATAATTTTACATAACAAATTTAAACTATTTCTTAATAAAACCCAGAAGGTAATTAATAATAATAATCCGAAATATATATAATTTATCGCTTAAATTAAAATCCCGATTAATAAAAATCTAATGAAGTATTAAATTAGTATATTGCATAACCGATTAAAACGTTAATTACTGATATTCGATATTTATACTACCGAAAATCGTACCCAGTTATTGTTTTAGTTATACCGAAAAATATAAAAAAAATCAGGATTTAATAATCCGCCTACCCGTATAATAATCGTTAAAATACTTACTTAAACTAAACATTATGTTTACGGACTGTAGATTACTTATATCTTTTACATTATCTGCCGTAACCTTACAAAATAAAGAAACCAAATTATAACCGATAAAACAGGATTTGGCGAATATCGAATAAAAAACAAAATTACCGACATAATCAAAATATTCCTGGGCTTAAAACCAAAAAATAAGGACGTTAAGAAAAACGTAAAAAATTGGCCTAAAAATTTCCCGTCCTGATTAGCTAAGGAAAATAACGACGAACCAAACTTTAATCAATCGGCCCGACCATTTCATAATAAACGACGCCAATCAAAGCAACGTTTAAATTAATTTCGGCAATTATTCGTACGACTATTTCCGATATTAATGCCTTTTCCCTTCTCAATTCAGACTGGCCCATCGGTATCTAGAATTATACGACTTAATTTAACACCTACGAAATTACCATTCGAAATAAAGTATAAGCCTTAACCGAAGGTTGGTAATTAGCGCGTAATGGCAATAGTACAAAGTTAATATATTACGCCGTATAAATAAGTAAGAAATATATTCGAGGATACCGGGTAAAAACCAGAACCATACTGTAACGAACCTGTTACACAACCACCTGGAAGCGTGATCAGTATCCGAAAGGGGTTCTTGATTTGCAGGTAACAATAAGGCGAAAAATGGTTCAGTAATCTGTTCGTTAAAGAAATTTGCGGACTTTTCCCTTAATCGTAGAACGTTACCTTTGATTAAAAACTTAAATTAATAGCTAAAGAGCGAATTTATTTAGATGTTATTTATATAGGAAATTATTGGTTTATATATCCTTCCGATTTTATAGTTGTAATAAATGTGTTTGGATATGTTCCATATCTAACAAATCCAAGCATATTTTCCTATAATGGTTATAGATAGATATGTTTTACATTTATTAAATCTAAGCATAACCAGGTATATAAGGTTTTTAACCGAGATTTATCCGTTACGTTTAAGACTTTTGGAACTATTTCGATAATTTTCTTGGCATATCCTTTCTTTACATTAATCGGACGTAATATTATTTTCTTTCTTTTAGGATTTTTGTCCCAAAAGTCAAACAAGTAAATATATTCCTTTTTTTTTAAATTCTTTTACATGCTATAACTTTTACCCTATAATGTCGAATCGGGCTGTTAAATCAAACGGGCGTTTTCGTTCAGACCAGAAACTGTTTCGTAAAAGTCGGGTTATTTAGTTTAAAGAATTTAGCGATAGGCATTATTTTTGTTTTTTGTGCATTCGTTTTAAAGAAACAAATTGTCGGTTTACCATAGGCGTTTTTTTTTATAATAATTGTTAACGCCGTTAACGTCGAAATTGTAACGTGGCGACAATAAATTCTTTAAACCGAATAATTTAAGAATAAATACGTTTTTAAGATTGACGTAATGGTAAAAGCGTTTACTTCCTTCGATTGGAACGTTAAAAGGTTAAATTTAAATGTTAGGCTGTTATTACCTATAACTTTAGCTGCGTTAAAGACGGTCGGTTAGGATTTTAGCAGTAAAACATTTTAATTAAGTTTTTTGCGTTCGTTAAATGCTTAAGGGGTTTTTAAGTATTTTCCTTATACGGGTAATCCTTTTATTTAATTAAATATTAAACCTTATTTTTAATTATTCTGGAATTTAGTATTTGTTTAATTTCGTATTTATCGTCGTTTTTTTCGATTTTTAAACTGGTTTTTAACGGCGCGTTTTTGGATGCTGGTTTAAGCAAAGAAATATGGAAAATAAGGTGGATTTTTATTGTTTTAGGTAATAATAATCGGTAGTTAATTTTGGAAATAATTTTATAGATCTTAAACGGATTAAGTTTTTTGAAATTAAATTTATTATTAAGTTTTTTTGTTTTAATTTGGGAAATGTTCGAAATTGCGTTTTATTTTTAGCGTAGTAAATAAACTTTATTTCTTTTCGATAAAATTGGTTCTTTAATTTTCTTTTTATTATAGTATTGGGTTATTTTTTGTTAAAGGAATCGTAATTTATTTTGTAAGCGGATTTGTATTGTTTAAATTTTAGTTGTTACCGTTTTTGTTCGAGAAGCTTTTGCGGTTAATTTTGAAGCTTTGTTTAATAGTTGTTTTAGCCGTTAAGTTTTTACTTGGTAATTATATACCGTTATATAGGAAGAAACATTTATATTTTCGTTAATAAAGGTATTATAAGTTATTTAAATTAATGGAAAAAGTTTAATTTAATTATTTTATTACTAATTAATGTAATTTTTTACGTCTTATTTTAACGTTTAATTTAAACGTTTTGTTTGTTTATTTGTTTGTAAGTAGTATGTTGTCGAGAATTTAAGTTTGGCGTTTATTTGCTTAAAAAAGCTGGTATTAAACTTTAATATAAAAAGCTTATTTTTGTTTAAGATAATTTTTTTGGGTATTTTATGTTTGTCGAAATAATATCGGATAAAGGCGTAAGTTAGTTATTTTGCCGTTGCGTTTCCTTTAAAAAGTAAAAAGTATTTATATTTAATAAGTTTGTTAACGATTACTTATATTTTATCGTATTAAATTCCAGTAACGGGATTTTTTGATAGGGGTAAACCGGTAATGAAATTTTAAATAATGGTATTTTAAGCTTTTTTTAGAATATTTGTAGGCTGTAAAAGTTTATAAAGCTTATGTCGGATTACTTTTGTTTTATTGCAAATATTGCAATCCTTAATTATTTACTTAATAATTCGTCGAAGTTTTAGAAAGTCGTATTTTTTTTTATAATCGTTTGGTGGTTTTGAAAATACCTGGATATCCGTATAATAAATTTTCGTAAAACTTTTTAACGAATTGCTTTTTTTAGTTTCGAAGGATGTAGATTTTGCTATAATATAACAGTTGGTTTTTAGGTTATTTATTTAATTGTTGTACTTTTTTTTGCTTTTTTTTATTATAAAAATTTCGGAATTCCGTTAAAAGTTTTGGGGTAAGTTGTTTTAGTATTTTATATAACCGTAAGGTACCGTCCTTAATCTGTTGCAGTACTTGCATTCGACTTTTCGGAACTTTGGAGTCGTAATTTCCTTTGCGACTTAAAATATTTGCTTAGATGTTTTTTTTCCCCTTGATATGGTAAATTTGGAAATTATATTTCGATAAGAAAATTATCCAAATTTCGTAGCGTTTGTTTAGCTTTTAAATCGTTATGAACCGGGTAAGGTTTTTGTAATTTAAGTAAATATCGAAAAGCTTTTTGGTTCCGTTAAGAAAAGGTTTTTATTTCTTAAAAGCGTTAATAATCGCTAGCAGCTTTTTATCGTAAATCTTATATCGGAGTTTTGCGTTTCGAAAGGCCTTGGAATAATAGGTTATTAGGTATTATTTTTTATTATTTTTTTGTTGCTTTAAAATTGCGCTTAAGGTATAATTTAAAGCGTTTGTTTTTAGGCGTTTCTTTTTGTTGGCGTTGGGTAATCTTATTATTAGCGCTTTAGTAATTTCGTTTTTAAATAGCTGAAAAGTTTTTTTAACTTTTTTTAAAAGTTCGAATTTCTTTTTAATATATTCCTTTCTAGTAAGTTTCGTTAATGGTTTAATAATATCTTTATATTTCTTGATTAAGTTACGTACGTAATCCGTAAATTTTAAAATCTGCCGGATATCGGTAACGGTTGCTTTATTAAAGATGGGCCAATTTTTAACTGTTTTTAATTTGAAATTCTGGATTTAAATTTGACCGGGGGTAAAGGTAAATCCTAGATAATTTAATTTTTGCGTATGCCATATATTTTTGGCTGGGTTAATTCGGATATTTGCTTTATTTAAGGCTTTAAAAACTTAGAAAACATGCTTTTTATGTTTTTTTAGCGTTTTGGAATAAATAAGGATGTCGTCGAAGTAAACAAAGATATATTTATTTAGGAATTTCCTAAGTATAGTTATAATTAAGCGTTGGAAATTGGTAAGGGCGTTAGTAAGTTTTAAAGGTATTACTCGATATTCATAATGCTCGTATATCGTTCGAAAAGCAGTTTTCTATTTTTTTTCTTTTGTTATTTTGATACGGTAATACCCGTTTCGAAAGTTTAATGCAGTAAATTATTTAGCTTTATTTGCGTTTTTTTTTAAGGTTTTTATCAAGGTTAAAGGATATCTGTTTTTAATGGTAATATCGTTTAACTGTCGATAGTTGATTATGCGTCGATAAACCGCATTTTTATTTTGGTTAATTTTTTGCTTACCGTCCTTAATTTTAGGTATTATAAGTATAAGGTATTTTACGGGGGATTCGGATGTTAAATATAACCTTTTTCTAAGTTTAACTAAATACTTTTCTATAAAGTTTTTATCTTTTTTGGATTTATGTAGTAAATTTTGTAAAGCTTAAGGTGATATCCTTTTTTAATAGGTATACGATAATCCTATTATCCATATAAAGGCAGCTTATAGTTTTTTTTGTTTTTAAAAAATTGTTCGAATCGTTGATACTTTAAGGGTATGGTACTGGTAAAGTTTAATACCTTAGCTTTTCGAATTATATAGCAAACTTCTTTGGACCCTTTTTTAAAAGGAGTTAATTTATGGTTCTAAGAAAGCTGGCGAGTTTTCCAGTTAATTAACGGATTGCTAAAGTTAAGCTATAGCATTCCCAGGATAACATTATAACCTGAAATGTCGGCGATATCCAGGGTAAGATGCTTTTAATGCTTTTGGATTTATATTAGAAGTTTTTCAATTTTTTTAAAAACTTGTTTGTTATCGTACTGGGAAAGATTTTTATTAATTATCCGTAATTTGTAGGACTTTAACTTGTATTTTCAAAAAATGTAATATTTTTCGGTTACCGTTAGCGAAATAAAATTACTTTTTGTTCCAAAATTAATTATGGCTTTAAGGGTTTAGTTTTAGTATTAAATAGGAATTTTAATTTAACTTCGTAATTCTTTTCTTGCTTTATATAAGGTCTTAGTTCGCAAAGTTTTTCGATGCCTTAATTTCGAAGGCTTTTACCGTTTTTTAATTTCGTGGTTTTATTCTTGAAAAGGCGTTTCCATTTGCAGGTTTTCCTAATTGCGTATTTGGTACATTTGTCGTTTATGTAAGTATATTATTTTCGTTAACTAATCTGGCATTTTACCTTGGTAATTTTTACTTTTGACGTCTGGAAAAGTTTCCGATTTAAGGTTAAGATTTTTGCAGGGTTTGTTTCCATATCCAGAAATTTATATATTAAGCATAACATAAGGGTATAACATAAGCAACCTTAAATAATAGCTTTTCGGCTTTAATCCGAATCGGGGTGCAAATAACAAAATCGAAGGTATTCGGGACATCGGGAAATTTCGATACATTTGCAATCGTTATTAGGTTTTATAAAGGTTTTTTTATCCCAACCGGGCTAATAATCGTTATTTTCCTTCGTTCGAAAGTGAATTGGATAATCGTTATCGTTACAGGCCAAAAAATGGAAAAGTCCGTATTTATTAATAAAGTTTTATTTAAGGTCTTCGGTTTTAAGGTATACCGCCCGTTTTAAGGGTTCGCTGGATTTAAAGGTTTTTTGCCCGTAATTGTTAAATTCTGGGCGTATCTAGCTATATTCTTAATGTATTTCGCACTTTTGTATATTTAAATAACATTCGTTTTTTAGCTTTATAGTTACTCTGGAAATTAATTATCTTAAATAATATTTGCAGGTTTTAGTTATTTAATTCTGGTAAATCGGGTAACGTTTATACTTTAGGTCGCTGCTTGGTTTATAGTAGATTGTCGTAGTAGTATATTCCTGTTAAAAAAAGATAAAATTAACTTCCTTTTTTTTCTCGCTTTTATTATCTGTTTTTTATTCGGCCGTTCGGGTCTTTTTTTAAGGAATCCCTTCCTTTTTAAAGTTCCTTTTAGCTGGGAAACGATATTCGTTCTTATAATAGCCTTTTTTGTTATAATTAAAGCATTTAACATTCGACTTATCCTTTTTGGGCTTCTTTAAAGTAGTATTTGCTTCCTTTTAGATTTTATCCTTATTTTTGCTTTTTTAGAATTTGCTGTTAAAATTTCGATCGTTCTTTTTTCTGTCGGATCTTTTTTTTTCCAAGTACCTTTTAAAAGTACGTTAATCGGTAAGAATAGTTTTGTTAATATAATCCTAAAAAAAGCTAATCTTAAATACTTTATATATTTTATATTTAACTTGTAATTTTAAGTTGTTATAAAAAAATAAAATAATACGCTTTCCGGAAAATTAAAAACTAATACAAAGTAATTAAATTTAATCGCATATTCGGTTGTTTACTTAGTTTGCTGGAAAAGGTGTAACTGTTCGACCGCATATTATTTTCTGTCGAAATTTCTAAATAAAGTTTGCATTTTTTTCCTTAAACTGTTTATAATTGCCGAAAACATAATTAATTAAGTCGGAAAATTAATTAAAGTAATTTATAAGGTAATCGTTTATAATAGGTTCGGATTACGAAAAAACTTTTCCGGTAAATAGCTGAAAAATAACTATTACTTTTTAATAATTTTCCGTTAAAGAATTTTCATAAAACTTAAGGTAAAGTTTAACCTGGACCAAGAATTTCTTTACATTTGTAATACCGTCGTAAAATTTTAAAGGGGTTAACTTATAACCTTTAATCTTTAGCATTTTATAATAAGTAAGAGATAAAATAGTATTTTCGCGGAATTAATTCGCGCCAAATAAAGGTAATATCTAAAACCTTTGCTGTTAAACGAATTTGGCATTTTCCCTTTTTACCGCTTAAAATTTAGTTATTAAGGTACGTAACTTGTCGTTAATCGTAAATTCTTTTTCTTTGCTTTTCGGGCTGTCGGATTCCTTTTTTTCTTTTTCCGGTTCGTTTTTCTGAACCTTAATGGTTTCCTTTAGGGCCGGGGAAAGTTGTTACTCGGAAAAAGGTTTTCTTTAAGACCGAATATTAATAAGGGTTATGTTATCGATTAAAGAAAGAACTTCTTTAATAAAAAGTAAAATGATTTAATCCAGATATTAATTGTTTGCTAATAAAGGCAATCGGGTATATCGTTTATCTTTTAAACGCCGTTCTGTAATATCGTTTTTATTAAATTTAAAAAAACTTGTACCTAACTAAGCCTTAAACTATTCGTCGGCTATTAATTAAAAAGCTATTAAATGTAACGAACTTATTACATAACCACCTGGAAGCGTAATTAATATCCGAAAAAGATTTTTGATTTACAGGTAACAATAAAGCGAAAAATAATTTAGTAATTTATTCGTTAAAGAAATTTACGGACTTTTCCTTTAATCGTAAAACGTTACCTTTAATTAAAAACTTAAATTAATAGCTAAAAAGCGAATTTATTTGGATGCTATCTATATAGGAAATTATTGGTTTATATATCCTTCCGATTTTGTGGTTGTGGTGGATGTGTTTGGATATGTTCCATATCCAACAAATCCAAGCATATCCTTACATAGTAATTATAGATGGATGTATTTCACATCCATCAAATCCAATCATAACCAGGTATACAAGGTTTTTAACCGAAATTTATCCGTTGCGTCCAAGACTTTTAAAGCTATCTCGACAATTCTTTTGACACATCCTTTCTCTACATTAGTCGGACGTAACACATACTTTCCATAAAGATGGCCAGGCTGGGCTAAGTACAAGTTTTTAATCAGTATAAAAAAGCCAAAGGACAAGGCTTAAAAAAAGCAGGAAAGGGCCAAGCAGCGAAAGGATTTGGCTAGACGTCGAAAACGCAGTCCTAAATTAAAAATGATAAAAGATAAACCGCGTAAGCGTTAATCCGATTAATTAATAGGTTTTATGTATAATTTATAGCGTTAAAAGTTAGTTGCGTTGTATTTTCATTTATTTCTTAAGATGGATTAAGGACAATCATATCTCGAAAAAGGAGGGTTGAAATAGTGCAGGGTGCCGGGCCAGGGGGTATGGCTTGGCTGATTAGTTAGTTAGCTCCACATATGTATTTCAGGAGCTCTTTCCGCCGGGCGCAACCCCAAGACATGTTCATCCATTATCGTTCATCGTCTACTTATACATTCATCTTTAGTTTGGTTTAATACGGACCTAAATACAGTGTTTTTGTTTGCCTTCATTACCGCTGCATTCGGCTATTCTATCGTAACTCGCCCATGAAAGATGCTTTGATCGGAACTGAGTCTTTCTGTCCCAATTCAATAACGTAACAAATTTCCAAAGTTATAAACTTTATATAAACCTATTAATTAATCCGGTTACCGCTTGTGCGGCTTATTCTTTATTATTCTTAAAACTTCGTTTTCGATATTTGGCTAAATCTTTTCGCTGCTTGGCCCTTTTTTATTCCTTTTAAGCCTTATTTTTTAGCTTTTCCGTATTAATCAGAACCTTGTACCTGGTGAAATGGTGCAGGGTGCCGGGCCAGGGGGTATGGCTTGGCTGATCAGTTAGTCAGCTCCACATATGTATTTCTAGGAGCTCTTTCCGCTGGGCGCAACCCCGAGACATGCTCATTACCGTTTATCAGTTATCATCATCTACTCATACACTCATCTCTAAAGTCTGGTTCAACACGGACCCAAATACAGTATTTTCGTTTGCCTTTATTACTGCTACACTCGGCTATTCTATTATGACACCGCTCCTAAAAATGCCCTGATCGGAACGGAATTTCCCTGTCCCAATTTAAGTAGCTGCTAAGGAAAGGATACTAGCTTTTGTTAGCTGCCGACGGACCTTAATTTCCGATTAACAAGTCGAAAGAACGGAAAGGACGAAGTTCTGATTAAAAGCATTTAGATTCGAATACGACTTCGATAATGGCTACGGATACGATAATTTAAGCGGTATGCAATTAACGACCGCAACTATAACAAAAACGCAACCCTTTTATACGATCAAAAAAAAAGAATTGTTAAATTAAGGCCTTATTACGAAAACAGCTTTATTCGGACGACGGTAAAGAAGTACGAACGTACATAAGTAACTGGCTTTAAAGTATGGACTGATTACTTAAGTTCTAAACCGATTACGTAATTTATGATATTATACGTATTAACAAGAAAATTACGTAGCAAAACAAAATATGAAATTTGATTAATAAGGGCTAAAAAAGCCAAAACTGCGTCGTTAGCGACGTAGCTATTAAGATTTGGACTAATCAGAACAAATATAGTAACGACAAAATTAACGATATAAACAGAACAGCGAATACAAGCAGAAAAAGAAATAAAGCTGTAAAATTATTTATTTTATATGCGAAAGGAAAATATCGAAAAAGGAATAACGTTTTTTAACATAATTTAGGAATTAGGAAAAAAACGTTATAGGACATATTTTAAACCTTTTTAGCGTTGATCGGAAAGCATCCTATTTGGTTATTATTAGGCGGTATTATTTAGGATTTACTTTTTTTATTAAACTTAAATATTATAACGTTTAGGTTAACGTACCTGTCAGATATAGGAGACATCAGTTGTGTTGTATTGATTGGCTAGTTGCGTGCATTCTAGCAACGCGTTCTGATCTTTAAAGTAGTCTAGCTACGGAACATATATGATCCGATCAGAGGGAGTCTTATCGGATATGGGTGCTAGCGCACCCCTGCTAGCTGACACACCCCCTTAACGCCTCGACGCAGTTACGGCGTTGACCGTTACACTTCATCACTTCCTAAAGTCGCAGCATTCCATTCCACCTCTTTTCCGGCGATCGAATCCTCCTGATCAGCTAATTTCTCCTTTGAAATTATTCGCAGGTTGTTCCTCCGCCGATTGAGAGCTTCCGTAACATCCATTAATCCTAGCTGCTTTTTAAAATATTTAAAAGGTTTTGGTAATAAGGCTTTTGTTAATTTATTAGTTAATATATTTCCCGTAAGCATATAATCCACTTTAATTATGTTTTTTTTGGCGGCTTTTTGTAATTAATAATTATGTATATTTACGTACCGCAGCTTCGTTTGTAATAAGGCGACGTCGGCGTTAATAAGCCGAATAATTTATTAATTATCGTATTACATATTTAACGGTCCAGCATTTAAAATAATTCCTAATTTTTTAATTAGTCGAAAGTTAAATAAAGCTTTTTTTATAGCTTATGCAAAGAATAATAATTCCGTTTTTATTATAAAAGTAATTATTATATTTTGCTTATTTGCCCGCCATCTTATTATTCCTTTAAATAACTTTATAACGTAAGCTTAAAAACTTTTTTCGATCGATCGTATTATTTACGAAGGAAACGTCGTTTTAAATATCTAACGAATTTTTACCCCCGAATTGCAGCGTTAATGTTTTAGTTCCGATTAGGTATAATATAACCCGATCGGCAGCTTTATAATGTACGTCGGTAGGGTTCAGGTTAAATCGGGCAAATCGGGATACCGTAAAAGTTATATCGGGTTGCGTATTAACTGTTACGTATAAAATAAAACTGATTTTTTTTTAAAATATTTATTAAAAACCTTAAATAAGCTAAATTAAGATTCGGTAATAGTTCGACATTCGTTATTAATATATTTAAATAGTTATTTAAACTTTCTTTTAGAATTAAGTTAGTTAATTTGTTTATAAAATTAAATTAAGAAAGCTAAATCTTTTTTATAACTTTATTTTTAATTATTTCGATCCTTAGGAATTATTATAAATCCTTACCTTTTATAAAGGTATATCGCTTTTTTATCTGTTAAATTACCTAATCGACGAAATCTTAAGTTTTTTTACGGTACGCCGTAACGATATCGTCCATAAAAAAAAAGATAAATACCCCTTAACGAATAAAACAGTAGGGTTTATAAGGAACGGGGTTAAATCCCAAATTTTTAAATATCTTAGTAAATTTTTTCTGCTAAAGCAAAAGTAATTCCTTTAATTTATATAATACCTTTTTAATTAAAAGAATTTTATTATAATACGGGTATTTTAAAGGCATTTTTATATATATTTTATAAGGTAAGTTAGCGTTAACGAAAACGTTTATTATGTTATATTACTTAAGCTTTAAGTCGAATTTAACCGCGATAGCGATTAAAATTTTAAATAACTTTTTAATTAAAATAAATACGTATATATTATTACAAACGTTTTTCAATTGTTAATCGCCCCGTACGACGAGACGTACCTTATATTTTTGTAACTAATTATGTTTATCGAATTTGTAAATATATACTTATATTTATCTTAAAATTTATTTCCTTTTAGCAGAAAATTAATTAATAACCTTTTAAAATTACATTTCCTTATAATTTTATAAATAGGCCTTTTCGGCCTTACGAAATAATTCCCTTAACGGGTATATATTTAGTTTTTTATGGCCTTACGGCGGTAACGGTAAATTACGCTTATATACCCGGTTTCGCAACTTAGGAACTTTATATATTTTCGTATCGAAGCTTTTTCGATTAAAGTAATGCGTATTTCGGGTAATTATTTTTCTTAAATTTCCGCAATTTACCGGTCGATTATCGATCGTATTAATAAAATAAGTTAATCGATTTGTATTAAACGCGATTTTTTATATTTTATAATCGTACCGATAACCATCTTTTCGACGCGGAACGTACGGGAAACTTACGTTTATAACCCGTAAAGTATGTTCGTTTTTTACCGTTACTTTGGGTTAAATAAAACGATAAAAGCTTAAGGTTACCTTTATTACTTCCGTTAATGTATTAATCGTAACAGTTATTAAAGTAAACGTTAGTAAAGGTAATAAGCTAGGAAACGGAAATAATTCGAATATAGCGGTCGTATAAGGATAATTAATTTTATGCGAATAAGTTTATTTTTCCTTATTCCGTACGTTTCGTACGCCTGTACTATTTTGGAATTATCCTTTTCGTTTAACCGGTAATTAAATTATTCCGTTTAAATTTTCGTTTTTTTTTTTATGTTTGTACATTTAGGTAACTTGGGCCCTAATTAGGTAATTTTACCTGTCGCAGTAACTTTTGTAGCTTTTTTTTTATAACGTATAAAAGGTTGTTTTTTAAATTTTTGATATTATTTAAAAAGGTAGCCTTTTCGTTAAATAGTACGTTTCGAATGGCGATAACCTTGTTGATTAATAGGTTCCAGATTTCGTAGATATTCGTAAATCGGTAACCGACGAAAAACCTAATCTTTGCTTCAAGGTTTACTTTTTGGAATTTCTGTTCTTTTTTTATAGCGGCAGCTGTTATAATATAAGCTATATAGCTATATATTCGCAGGTAGGCCTGTTAAGGCTTCCGATTAAATACTGCAACGCCGTTTTTATACGTTAGGTAAATGTAGTAAACTTCGTATGGGCTTTGTTAAAAAAGTGCGTATTTGGGGGTACGGTTATATAGATATATTACCGCTTTAAAGATGTATACGATTAAAAACGAAAATAATTTAGCGTTATTTCGTATTGCAATTATTTTTTCCTTAATTATATCCCTTAAACGTTTTGTACCTCCGTTTTGTGCTTGGGTATACGGTGTTAAAGGCTTAAATTTAATACTGAAAGGAGGCGATTGGAGCATATTTCGAAGTTGGTGATTTTTTAAGATTTCGTTGTCGTATTCGAATACCTATAGGAAAACTTTGTCCTGGTTTTTTAGAACCTTTAGGAAATATTGGAACGCTGTAATTAATGTATTTTGCTTTCGATTTTTCAGGTAGATATCTTAGATATATCCTAAGTATCTGTCGGTCGCAAACATGACGTATCTGTATCTTTTAAAGTTTTTTTCGAAATCTGTAAAGTCGATAGCGATTCGTTGTTTTGATCGGGAAATTTCCTTTTTCGGCTTGCGGCGTATTTGCCTTTTGGCTTTCGCCTTGTTACATGTTTGGTATTCGATTGTTGTAGGACTTTTTAGGCGGACTTCTTTTATATAGAATTGCAACTGGGCGATTATTTCGAGCTTTAAGTATCTTAGTTTTAGGTGCCATATCGTACCGTTACCGATTCGTAGTAATTTCGCTGTATATAAGTTAACGTTTTATTTGTAAGTTGTAAGGGCTATATAGGTAGCTGTTACGTTAATGTTTTCGATAACGAATTGATTAAACTTATTTATTAACGTAGTAATTACTTGATTATATTTATTTCGAATAAAGTTATTAGTTTTCCGGTTATTTTATTAATATCTTTTTTTTCGGAGCTGCCGGAAAGATTCCAAATTATATGCGAAATTTTCGTAGTAAGTTACGTTATATAAATGTAACGCTTTAAGGCCTTTAAGGCTTTAAAGTAATATATTTATTTTTCTATATTTTTTAATCGGGACGAAATTATTCCTTATGTATATACCGTCGCCTTAGATCGTTATTTTATAATTTAAAAACTTGCTAATTAAATTAAAAATGTATATAATAAATTTTAAATCCAGAATAGCCGAATTTTTTAAGGGGTAAAACGTAACGTTTATCGTATTACGTTAATTAGAAATTAAGAAATACGTTAGTATTCGTTTTATTTTTTTTAAAAACTTAATTTGTTTTTTGGATAGTTAGTTTTTTTATAGTTTTCGATAAACGGTTAATTTTTTCCTTTAAGGATTAATCGAAAACAATCCGGTTTTAGATTAATGTTAAAATTTCCTTATTAAGTTTAAACTTTGCTAGAACTTTGTTAGGAAACGCGTAATAGTATTAAAGTAACGTATATCCATGATTTAAGTACGTTTTGTACCGAATCTTTTATGCGTTTAACTTTTAACGTTTCCGCTTGTTGCTACTGCTGTTTCGGTTCGTTTGGGAATTTTTACGATTATTTCGTTTCGGCTTTTTGGTAAAGGTTCTATTACGTAATTAATTATTAATATCTTTGGTCTTTTTTTAATTAAAATCGTTTTAATTAAAAAGGTTTGCTAGGGCTTTATAAAAGGTTAAGAATATTACCTTAACGTTTTTTGCTAACTGTTATAAATTCGTTATAATTTAATGGTTTAAAAAATTAACTTTAATTTCCAAATAATTAATTATTCTTTTTTCGATTTTATTTTATTTAAGAAGTATAAATAAATTCGACCAATTAGGTATAATCGGCGTTACTACTATATATAATTAATTCGTTTATATAACTGGCATGGTTGTTTTAAGGATCCCGTAACGTTAGCTTTAGGCCATAATTTTCTGCTATTTTGTTATTTATTTATCAAATTTTTTAACCGCTTTCGGGGTTTGCTTTAATTATTTTTCGTACTTGCGTTTGGTATTTATAAGCAATCGGTTGTCGTAAACCTTTCCTGATTATTGTAATTTGGCGTATTAGCTTTTAAGGTCGTTATTTGGGTTTAAGCAAGTTTGCTTAGTCGATAAGGAAACGCTGTCGAAAACCCATTTTATAAGTTCGTTAGAGTTTTTTCGGAAGGTTTTGTATTTTCGGTTTAGGTAAGTATAGGTCGCAAAGTTCTGATTGTAGGTTTGTTTGCTTTCGGTCGTTATTTTGAGGGTATTTGTCGGATAATTCGTATGATCGATTTTTTCGGTAGTTCCTCTAAAGGATAAAGATAAAAATAAGGTTGTAGTGGTCGGGGTATTGGTTCGCGTTTAAGGACGAATTCGTTTTTTTGGGTAAAAGGCAATAACTGGTACTGTAAGTTTGACAGGCCATGGAACGTTTTGATTAGGATTAATATAGTTCTACAGGTTATATCCTTTAGCTTTGGTTTTAAATTCGTCCTTGAATTTGTCCTAGTCCTTAGGACTAATATAGATGACTGCGGGCGTTATCGGTACGGTCGTTATTGTAACTAACAAGTATACAGATAATTGCTACTGATATGCAGCCTATATCGTCTTAGCAACAGCTGATCAATTGATAGATAACACGAATTAAGCGAATGAGATTCTTAATTGTCAGATATAGGGGACATCTGTCAGCTAGCAGGGGTGCGCTAGCACCCATATCGGATAAGATTCCCTCTGATCGGAGCATATATGTTCCGTGGCTAGACTACTTCAAAGATCAGGACGCGTTGCTAGAATGCACGCAACTAGCTAATTAATATAACACAACTGATGTCCCCTATATCTGACAACATCAGTTATGTTGTATTGATTGGCTAGTTGCGTGCATTCTAGCAACGCATCCTGATCTTTGAAGTAATCTAGCCACGGAACATATATGATCCGATCAGAGGGAGTCTTATCGGATATGGGTGCTAGCGCACCCCTGCTAGCTGACAGTACCCCACCACCGAGTCGCGTATACCACCGAGTTGCGCGGTTTTTCTGCCATTTTAACTACGTAACTTTAATTACTTATTTCTTAGCAGCATAACATGGAGCGGCTTATAAAAGCAGCTAGAATGAATCTAGCCGTTTAGGCGAAACGGAAAGATCCGCAACTTAGTTATAAACGGCTTTATGCGATATATGAAATTCTCGAATTTACTTTAAGAGACCGAATTTACGGCAAACCTTTCCGAGCCGATATAGTTCCCCATTCGCGCAAATTAACGCCGGCCGAAAAGAAATCTATTGTCGACCGAATCCTTAACCTAGATACGCGAGCGTTTCCTGTCCGGCTTTACTATGTTGAAAATATGGCAAATTTATTGCTTATTTAACGCGTTGCAGAACGTATTGGGCTTAACTGGGCGTCGAAATTTGTTAAACGGCAAAAAAAAAATTCTAGACGCGTTTAAATCGGAAGATCGATTATTAACGGGTCCTATCTGAAAATCCAGAATCATTTCGCAAATAGTTCGAGCTTGTTCGGGCTATAATCGCGAAATACGGCATCGCAGAAGAAGATATTTACAACTTCGACGAGATTAGATTTTTGATGGGGATTTTATAGCAACGGGTATGGTAATTACTAATGCTGAAAGACGTGGAAAACTTAAACAAGCGCAATAAGGAAATAGAGAATAGCTTATAGTTATCCAGGCTGTTAATTCCTAATGTTAAGCTATATTATTATTGGTTATTATAGCAGGGAAAAATTATCTTAGGTTTTGGTACCGCGATAACCTATTGCCAGTAGCCGATTAGAAGATCGCATTAAGTAATAATGGCTGGACAATAAATAAATTAGGTTTCGAATAGATCTAGCATTTTAACAAGCATATTCGGACGCGTACGAAAGGTTCGAAACGTTTCTTTATTTTCGACGGCTATAAAAGCTACTATTCGATGGAATTCGAAGAATATTGCGCCAACAATAACATTATTACGTTTTATATGCCCGCGCATTTTTCGCATCGGCTCCAACCTTTTGATGTATCTTATTTTTCTGTTTTGAAACGCGCTTATTCGCGTTATATCGAAGACTTAATGCGACGCCATCATACCTATATTGCCAAAGAAGAATTCCTCGCCGGGTTTTACGACGCGTTCCAAGCTGCCATAACGTCCGATGATATTAAATCTGGATTCGCAAAAGTTGGTCTTATTTTATTTAATCCCAATAACGTTCTTTCCGAATTAAAGGTTCCTCCAGTTATGCCTACGCTAACCGTTTCCCCGTTGACCTCCGCCGGTTCCATTCGTTCTCCGCCCGCGAAAACTCCTAAAAACATTAAAGAAGTAACGAAGTAAGAACGTTATATGTAAAGAAAGATTAAAAACTAGCAAGGTGGCTCGTTTAAAAAAATGGCTGAATCGGTTAATCTTTTAACTAAGAGTAATTTATTACTTTATTACGAAAATGTTCTTTTTTAGAAAAAAGCTGCCCAATTGCGCGAAACACACCATATCTTAAGTAAATGTCGCAGGACTAAAAATAAACGTTTTTAAGAAAAAGAAACATTTACTATATAAAAAGGATAAGCTTTTTTGGCCCAAAAAGAAGGGGTTGGTGAAAAAATGCAGCTAACAACTGCTGGAGGCAATCGTCGCAAGAAGGTTGAAACCAAGGAACGGAAGTGTGGCGTCTGCGGCAAGCCCGGACATAATGCGCGTACTTGTAATAAAGTTGTAGATACGTCTAGCGAAGAAGATTCCGATTAATTTGAATTGATTTGATGTGTTGTAGTTGATCAATTTGAATTTGTTGTTGCAAGGTGCCAAAAAACGGCTCGCGAGCTTGTCTGGCAGGTTATACTTAAATATATTAAAGTAAGTATTTAGGCTTTTCTGTAATATCGTTAATAAAATCCGTTAATTAATACAGATGTTCGGGGTTATATTTATTAACGTTATCGATAGTTCAGCTACTGGTCGGTACTTATAATAGTAAATCGAAAGTAAGAACTTTTAATCGGCCGCAAATATTTAATTTAATATAATTAAATATTTTCAATCAGTAAAAAACTTAATAGCTTATCCGGTATACGTCGAAATTTATCGGGTTAATCCTTTAAATCATTTTATAACTACTTTTGCTAAAAATCTCAAATACGTTATTAATTTATTTATTTAGGTATTTGGCATACTTAATTTAATACCTTACGAACTTTGCGAAAGACGATATATAATATCGGAATATATTTATTCTTTAGGTACTAGTCGATTTCTGGCTTTTTTAACGGGGCTTATAGTAATTATATCGGGTTTATCGAAAGGTATAACTGTACCTTCTGGGACGAACGGTTTAAGGTATTTTGGATTAACTTTTTACGATTACTACGAATTAAAAAAATATTCGCGTAAAGATTTATCCTATTATTAAGACATTTGATAGGAATTAGCTTCGAAGCAAGGTGGAAAGCATGTTATTAATCCCCGGTTCCGGGCGAATACAGCCGGAACACATTAATTATAAGTAAAGTATAATGGTTATCGTATATGGTGTCGGTAGGCGAGACGGTAAGGGAATTTAAGAAAACTTAAGGGAATTATTGTACTTTAGTTTTTCGCAATTAATTGCGTTAATTTCCTTTCTTTTTCTGATCGTATCGTTTCTGTCGTATCGCTATCGTCTATAACCGCATAGCTCTTAAGTCCGCCACTTAGTATTTGCACTTTAATATTTGTTTTTATTAGTTTTAAAGCTCTAAGCTGCCAATCTTTAAGTGGCTCGATATTTGTAATATCCGAGGTATCCGATATCATATTATCCGGTTAATCAGAAAATGGTCTCGTCAAGTCGCTTTCTTATAGGTTAATCGGTTTTTAATATCCTTTTTTATCTTTTACAAATTGTTTTAATTTATTAACAAGGAAGGTACCCTGTAATTTCGTTTTATCAATTTCCTTTAAACAGTAAATACCTAAACCAGTAATATTAGTAATTAAATACGGGCCAATTTAACGGTATTTTAGCTTTATATTTCTGAACATATTTATATATCGTAATGTATTATATAATAATACCAGATCGTCCATTTTTAAAGGTTTGTCTTTTATTTTGTTTTTATCCCTTTTATTTGCTAATATAGCTGCTTTACAGCGCTGATTAACGATCATCTTAATAACCTTGGTTGCGTTTTTAACTTTTTTGTTTAAAAGCCGAATCCTTTGCGCAATTAAATTTTATCTCGGCGTATTTGGGTTCCAAGTTATAATTTTCCATGTCGACAGGATTGTTTCGATCGGTAAAAGGGTTTTCTGTCCGTATAGCAGTTTATAAGGGCTAAGGCCATAACTTTTTATAATGGTATTGTCGGCGAAGACCATCCTAGGTAAAAGCTTAACCTATCTTTTGCCAATCCCATTCGTCGCTTTTATCAGAGTTTTAGTGATCGGGATATGTCTTCTTTCGACTAGGCCTTGTCGCCAGGCTGCATATACGGCATTAACTTTCCTTTTCATCTTTAATGCGTTGCAAGCTTTAATAACTTCGCCTTTATTCTTAGAACCTTCGTTAATTTTAATTTTAATCGGGATGCCATATCGATAAAAGACGTATTCATTTAAGAACTTTTTGATCGTTGCTAACATAATTAACCGTAGAGCTTTAGCTTTTAAATAATTAAATAATTCGTTTTTAATTTCGACTACAACTTTGCAACTATCGTTATTAAGCAGAAATTAAATATCAATTACCCAGATAACAGCTATATTAATCGGCTACGAAAATCTATAGTTTTTTTCGAAGCGTCGATCGACTGCTTTCTAGGACTTAATATACGTAAGTATTACTTTCCGAACATGGCCAAATATGCCACGTTAATAATATAAAGCTGTTATGCGACGATAAATCGAATTTCGCCTTTTATGGCTATAATCTTTATAATATTACCTAATTACCGTTAGTCGCTTTTATTCGGTATTAACTATTCGCCGGCTGTCGTATTTCTTATTTGCCTTTCGCCAAAGGATACCGTCTTAAACGAAATAATTTAACGTTTCGGATTTAAAACTATTTCTTTTCCTCCTTAAAGTATTATAAAGCCGATTAAGAAAATCCAGTATCGTCAAGAATTTAACGTATTTTTACAACTTTTTAAATTAATTTCTAATAAAAGGTTCTTATCGCCGATTCGTATTAATAAGTATAAAAGCTATGCCAGTTAAAATAAGATTAAGCCGAATAATATTAAGTTGGATATTAATAAATTTATCGATTTTTTCTTTTTATTAATCGTTTAGTACGTTAAAAGCTTTAGGTAGTTTTCGGGATAAACCGTCCGTAATTAAGTTTTTTTTACTGGGGATATATTTAATTTCGAAGTTAAACATTTTTATTTAAGCAATTTAACGCATAATTATAATACCAGATAAAAAGTTTAAAAGGTTATTAATTTAAATTATTAATACCTTAACGTTAATTTTTAATACGAATCGGACTTTATAAATATGGTTCCGGAATTTCCTTAAGATCTTAAAAATAATCCGATATTTTAATTTGTTAACGTTGTAATTTAATTTAACACCTTTTTGGGTATTATTTTTAAAACGCGCGAAATGTTCCATTTTATTAATTAGCTAACCGAAAATACCTTTAAAGCTGTTTTTATTTACGTTTATTTTTATAATAAATATTCCGGTATTAAAATTATAATTTAAGGTAATTAAAGTTGGAGTAATCGTAATCGCTTTTTTAACGTTTTTTATTATGCGATCTTAATTAAGGCTTTAAATAAAAGATTAATTTTTCCAGAACAAGCGTATAAAAAGTTTTGTTTTAATGGCGACGTACGTAATAAATATTCGATAATAAACGATAATGCTTAAGAAAATTTTAACTTCCGAACCGTTTTTACATAGTTAAATCTTTAAGATTTTCTTTACCTTAGCTGTATTTGGTTGCCGCCTATTCGTTCCGTAAATAAATCCGATTATAACGGTTATTTCTTAATATTATTAAAACTTGTCTATATTAATCGTCGTATTAATAAGCTTACAGTTAAAAAAAGTTTTATCTATGTTAGTGATATACTTATAAACGAATCGCCGAATTTCTGGAAAAGGTTTTTCGTTATTATATCTTGTTTTCGGGTTTTTAATTTCAATGTTATCGATAAATGACCGGGTTATATCGGGTATTAGATCATCCAAAATCCTCCCAATTACGCGGCTGAAATAAGCTATAAAATTGGTAAACCTTTAAGGCATAATAATATACTTTAAAAGTTCTAACAATATCGCGAAAGTGGGAAAGTCTTTATTAGTTAAAACTAAAATAACTTAATCGTAACCTAAGAAAATGTTTACCAAGATAACTAAAAAGTATATAGTAAAATCCGCGGAAAATTCGACGTAAGTATCCGGTATAAAAACATTTCGCAAAATAAAAGCATTTAATTTAGTCGTAAAATTAATTAATCGAAAATTATTATCCTTCTTTTCGATTAAGAATTAAGCATTTTTATATGTAGTAT
Source organism: Monosporascus sp. mg162 (assembly GCA_004155945.1). Taxonomy (NCBI): domain Eukaryota; kingdom Fungi; phylum Ascomycota; class Sordariomycetes; order Xylariales; genus Monosporascus; species Monosporascus sp. mg162. Next base: position 115,325 of record QJNY01000221.1, read on the forward strand.
GGGATTATTCGAAAATACCTTATTAAATACGCATTTGCAATATTTCTATTAGATTATCTTTAATGTTCGCTAGCACTATTATACCCTTGGCTTGCTATTTCTTATAAGAGATCGTTCGAATCTTATAATTTAATACGACATTCGATTTAATTTTGCCACATTTTTCTAATCCTAAGCTAAGGCAGCTTTTTTGTAAAAAAACATTTCCTTAAAAAAGGATTTCTTTATACGGGTAAACTTATTTTCTAATTGATCAAGAACTTCGTCGGCGCGTTCCTTAGTAAATCGGGTCTTTCGGAGCATGGTAATAAATCTAGAGAACAAAGTAGCCAAGGGTATATTAGGCTTATCGGGCTTTTTTCCATCCTAATTAATAATTTGCTCAACTTTTTCGAATTCCTTAACTTTTTAATTCGGGTTTTTAAATGGTATTAATCTATTAAATGGTGCATCGTCGACAGGGACTACTTTCTTCCACTTAGATTTGTACATCGTATTAATCTGGACGGTCCGGTTATTATTAATCTTTTGTTACATTTCGTTTTATAATATTCTATATAAAACATACGCTAGTTTCTTATCGTTAAATTAACTTAAAATCTTATCTCCGTGTTCCAACTTATTATTAATAATTTCTTAAATAGTTCTCGGGTCCTAATTAGCATAACTATTGTTAATCGAAAAGATATAAAGGCTTATAACGTGCTTATCTATCTTTTCGCTTATAGGCTTACTTTCGCCAATAAAACGGCCTACTGTTTTACCGGCTGCTTTTTTTCAGGCTCCTTATTAATACGGATATTACGCGTAACTTTTCCAGCAGGAACCAAGGGAATAATGATTTTTAACGGGCCAAACTTTAAAGTTCCTTTTATTACGTCCGGGTCTATATTAAACGTTATTTTCGATTTAGCCATAAAGTTAAGTCCAAATATTAATAGCTACGTAACGTAATAGTTATTAACGACAAATAAAGGAATGGTAATTAATCGGCCAGCTAGCTAAACAAAAGCCTCGATTATACCTTCGAATAAGGTCCTTTTTTAAGAATTAAAGCCTAAAAATAATACGTAAGGTTGTCGCACAGCCAATCTATATCGCTTAACGTACGATGCGACTATGACGCTCGATTCGGCTCTAGTATCAATAACTCCATTAATCAAATTTTCGCTACCTTTATAACCTACTTTAACTGCTAGTTTAAATAACGGGATAATATATTTAGCTAGATTGCATTATTATACCGATAAAACTTTAGCTTCTTTCTAGCTTTCTACCTTATAACCGATATCCATAATAAAGATCTTAACGGATTTCCTTACTTTTAAAACTTTTAATCCTTGAACTTTAACTTCGGTTATCATAATCGTTTCCTTATTCTTGTAACTAAATACTTCCAAAGTCTTAGCGGCCATAAAATTTTTAAAAATTTCTCTAAAATTTAAGCAAACTTCGATTAATTCGGACCAAATAATTTTAAATTTTCTTTTGGAATTCTTCCGGATCTTCTTTTCCTAAAATTTATCTATATACTTATCGATCAAGCTTTTATAAGTAAAGGTATTATCCGTTTAAGTAATATTATCTATTTAAAGAGCATTAACATTTGTTTAAGGGGTTTTATTTGTTTAAGCGCCGACTTTTATATTATGGAACGATAATTTTTCGTATATCAATTCGTCGTTATTAATCTTATATTCGGTTTTGTTCTTTTTTACGTTTCTAAATTCCTTTTTTTAATCTTTAAAACGTTTGGCTATTATAGGAAATGCTCGCGCATTTAGGTTAAGGATCCTTTCGATAATAGATTCTTCTTTAGTCGCCGTTAATTTTCGCAAATAAGGGATAATATCGGCTCGGGCGCATTTACCACGATATCGAGCTTTTAAGGTCGTTTCGGCTATTTCGTATATAGAAATAAGCTTCTTAAAACTAAGTTTTGGAGTTTATTTCTTAGCCTAAACGGATAGGTTCAATCTAGATTTTTTTGTAAAACGTTCCATGTTATTGGTATTATATAATAAATTAACAAAAATAAACAATTAGAATGCTGAGAAATTTAGGCCGCGAGCTTATATAGGCCGCAAGCTTGTATAGTACGTTAATATAAATTTGTAAATATTTATATATAGTAATTTATTTTATATAACGTTATATTTATAAATAGTTATAAATAACGTCTTAGATAAGCGAGCTGGACAGATAAGCGAGCTGGACACTTTTTGGCACCTTGCAACAATTAATCCAAATAACTTAACCATAATACATTTAATTAATTCCAATCAATCGTATTCTCTTTCGCCGTCCGTATCTACAACTTCTAGACAAGTGCACGCATTATATCAAGGCTTGTTGCGGACGTTATATTGCCATTCCTTCCTGCTAACCTATATGCGACCGATTAACCCATAATCCGTTTAAGCTAATATTACCCCCATTTTGAACGACCCAAAACCGACCGGCTAAATAATTATTCTCGACCGAATCCTTACCCCAAATACGCGAGCATTTCTTGTCCGGCTTTAATACGTTGAAGATATATGTCGGAGACCGTGTTATAGGACGCGTTGGGAGCGCGTTGGGAGCGTGTTAGGGGGTATGTTGGGGGGTCCGTGCGGGCGTCTCGCGGGGCGTATGGCAGAGCGTGTTGGACTTGATTTCGCAACGATTCGATACCTACGCAATAAAATGATTAAAATAAACGTTTCTTAAAAAGATGAATACTTGCTATATAAAATAAACAAGGTCTTTTAGCCAGCAGAAAGGTTGTAGCAAGGAATTGCTGCTAATAGCTGCTGAAGTTGGTTGGTTACGGGCGGGTTAGCAGGAAGGAATGGCAATATGGCGTCCGCAACAAGCTTTGATATAGTGCGTGCACTTGTCCAGAAGTTGTAGATACGGATGGCGAAAGAGAATACGATTGATTGGAATCAATTGGACGTGTTGTGGTTGAGTTATTTGGATTGATTGTTGCGAGGTGCCAAAAAGTGTCCAGCTCGCTTGTCTGTCCAGCTCGCTTATCTGACACGTTAGTTAATTTAGTTAATCGCAAAACTAAAACTAACTAACTAAGAAAAATTAACTAACTAACTAAAGCTGCTTTAGTTAGTTAATGGCCGGAATAAAACTAACTAAGAAACTAACTAACTAAAACTAAAAACTAAAACTAAAACTAAAACTAAAACTAAAAACTAAAACTAAAAACTAAAACTAATATTGCAACCCTGCCTGCAACTAATCATCCAATACAACACAACTGATGTACCCTGTATCTGACAGATTCAGAAGCTAAGTGGGGCGGGGACACTCTGATTCGAAACGACAATAGACTAGCCACGGAACATATATGTTCCGATCAGAGAGAGCCTTACCGTATATGGGGTGCGGCACCCCCTGCTAGCTGACAATTATCATCCAACTGCGATACATATCTAAGTCCTGCTCTTCAAGTGATTAGGTGCTAACCAGATAAAATTGGTATATGATAATTACAATATCAAGGGGTGCAGCGAGAACACCCTCCTTATTTCTCTCTGAGGACAAACGTGTCCCCAACCCACCCGAACGCCCTGTTAAGCTTCCTCCCATGCCTCCTTGCCGTCGTGAATGGTATCTTCCCTCGAGGATGCGGTTCATGGAATTGGATTCTTCTTTGATCACCCTCCAGCTTCTGAAACTGCCAGACGGACCCGTACAGCTTCTCGGCCGCAAACAAGCCTGTAGATGTCATGGCGTGTAGAAAGTCGTTCCATGAGACCTCCCCGGGCGAAGACGTTACAGCCGGGTTAAAAAAGAGTGTCCGAAATACCTTAAGCGAGCGACTGTCAACAGGTATAGAAATTGGTTCAGGGTTGGGGTTTATGTCCATGGTGATAGTGGCCGGCCGAGTGGCCGCATGAGAAGATATGTCTCTTGTCTTTGCCTTAGTCTTCGGTGTCAACGCTTCGGCGTTGCTACTGGCAGCCCCTACTGGTTCACCAATATAGATGGTAGAGAGGGGTTTATATAGATTGGCAAAGTTTGGATCCAGGACCTGTTCTCGACCCGGCGGCTTAGTCGCAGATGGTGGGGGATCAACCCAGTCTGGCGTACGTTGCATCATGCGTGGCCGAGATAAGACGCGTTGGATAGCTGTGCCCTTTAAGCTCCCACATTCTGCATACACTACCCGGTCAATGGCTGCCCAGAACTCGTCGAGATGTTGCTCAGCTCGCTGCAGTTCTTCTACGTTCTGTTTAGTCCGGCGCTTCTCATATGGATAGGCAAATCTCCTGTCAGAAGGGGTGCCGAGCTGGGCCACCTGGACGAGGTTGCTATCTCGGAGCGCTTTCATGATCATGCTCCATAGTCTGGTGCGCTCCTCGAAATCAGTTTTGATGCCGTCTGCCCGATCGAGGAGAGCCCCTTCGAAGCCCCTTGCCCACGGCTGGTACAGGTCTAGCTGGCCTATGCAATGTGAGATGATAGCCAGATCACCGATAATGGTGGCGATACGCGCAGATATCAGTTCCTGCGCGCGTGGCTCGGTTTCAAGCAGCCTTCCCAACTCGTCGACGACCAGCGGGAGGCGAATGAAAAAGAGATCCTGGCCATCCTCCCACAGCGTACGGAGAATCCAGAGGAGTTGGTGCTCAATGGGGCTCATTTTTACGCCGGGTTTTTGCTGTACAACAATCATAGTCGAGGTAAAGTCCGGTGGCGGCTGGCGGACAAAGTACTTACGCCACGGAGGGGAAGAAACAACACCGTCCCGAAGTCCACCCAGGGGACCTTTGGCTGCTTGGTTCAAATAATGCCGGAATTTGAGTATAGCGTACATCAGCTCCTCAGGTAAGTCTTTGGTGTGTGATATAGCCCCCGCATACTTGGTCTGCAGTAACCGGAGTGCTTGGGCCTGCCGGTAAAGCTCCGAAAAGACCTCCAGCTGTAAATAAGACTCGAAAGCAACTGATCCGCAGACGCGAGCCCAGAACTTCTTTTGGTGAACCGCCCTTAAGACGGGGTGCTCATCTCCACGAGTATCCTTTAGCACCTCTTGTCGGTGTTCTTTAGTCTCAATGAGCTGCTCAAGGAAATACGCTGGATCTTCCCGTACCGCCCATAGATGGTCTTCAGCTGCGGATAGTCTGGCACCGAGAAGTGACTCAATTCGGCTGAGATCTAGCCTGGCAGGTAGACGGTACGGCGCCTCTGCCGCCATCACAACCAACGAATCGAAGCCATTGGGTTCCTTTCCCGTTCTCAAAAGTGGCTCGGGTTGAACAGGGAAGGTATCTGCTATGAGGTTATCGGCTGGAATCTCGTGCAGTATATGCTGACAGCAAGTAACCAGAAAATGCAAAAGCTTCTCCTGGGCTTCAAGAACTAGTAAGCCCTCACCAGGGAGGAACTGTTTTCGAGTATGCATCCAGTCAAAGGCGTCGGGGTGCTCGTCCCACGCCCAGAGCTTGCCGTATTCCCTAGCGTCACAAGCGCCGTGAAGCACCATGACATGCTGATTTAGGAATACAGGTACCAGGTTCTTCGATACTAAGCCCAGGTGCATTACTTCGAAGTCAGCGCCGGCGAATTCAGGCGGCGAGTTGCGTCCCCGCGCGTTCAGTAGTAAGAGGAGGGTCTTCGGTTTAAGAAGATCTTCCTGGTTAATTTGTGGCAACATATAGTAGTCCCTGAACCTTTCGCCAGATGCGCCCTGACGAGACCTATTGGTGCGGCGGAAAGCGTCGAAGTCGGGGCGATGTGTCACTGCCATGTCTGGCCATGCATCCAACAGGATCTTCTGCCTCTGCTGCCTCGTCTTCTTAGTCCAGCGCTTTTGAATTGTTGCTTCATGGCGAATAAGGATCTCGTGTAGGGTCGCATAACTGCCAAAGACGTTATTTGATCTCGCCTGAGCCTCTCGACGAACCTGCGCCGGTGATGCGATAGACACCGATGGGTCGAACTGTTTTATGAAGGCATCCGGGTCAAAGCAATCAAGGTCGTCGACACCTAGGTCCATATCGCGCAATCCAAAGTCCTGCGGAGTAAACGTCATCTTCAATCCAGAATAGGTCCTTAGTAAATAGGCTTCTTAAATTTCGTCTTTGGTGGTTACCAGATAGCATATGTATCGACATAAACCCCGCCTACAATGAGTTTGATTGTGCCACTAGGGATGTATCTCCAGGATCTACCAATCAAGGCGCTAGCTACGAGTAGCTAGGCCTCCAATTAAACGACCAAAAAGTACATGGGCGAGTCCAAGCTATGTCGGTCCGGGGTGGAGAATATAATTGTCAGACCCTGAGGTCTAGACCTGTTAGCAGCGTTACAGCAGCGTTACAGCAGCGTTACAGCTTAGCTAGCCTCACTACTAGTAGGAGGAACTGACTCGAAGCTCCGGTATCGCTTTCTCTCAATTGCAGCTGTTTTT